>JAVYIG010015736.1:0-34527 GCA_035222895.1 Strongylocentrotus droebachiensis | reverse complement strand
CAATGACCATCGTCTTCAGGATAACATGAGTGTGTCAAGGTTAAAGAGTTTGTCCCGATGATGCGAGAGGAAATACAATCACGAATGTCAAGACTGGCTCAAGTGGGCGAACAGTGTGCTGCCGTTATTCCATGATTGAGAAAGCCGAACACCTGGCAAAGGAACAGAAAGATGTCCTTGATATAGCAGATTGAAGACGATTTTGATAAATACACCCATTGTGTGAAAGTTAAGAATGAACAGTTCTACGAATTACGGAATCAAACACTTAGTCAATGGCAGAAGATAATAGAAGATCGGGCCAAAGGCATAGAGACAATTCAGTTGAAAGCGGAAGAGACGCTAGATCAGAGTGAGGACTATAGTCTAATTGCTACCTCATACAAAAGTCTTCTGAAATCCCTTGACAGCCTTCTCTCGAAAGCGCCAGAGAAATACATCCGCAAAACGATCAAGGAAGTCATGGAGGAAAGACAGCTTCATTTCAGATTGACGAACAACGGGTCTCCAATTGAAGCTAATTTGTTCACCAACCGTGAGGTATGTGAGAGAAAGAGCATCAACATAGGCCTGCAGGGCGCAGGAGTGATCATCAAGGCCGTTACATTTACTCGTGATGGGAGAGTAGCTATTCTAGCGTCCCTCGAAGGACCTAGCACAACTGCAACCACATCAAAGTACTACATCGAAACATGGCAGAAAAAATACGAAGTAACAGAGGATCGTCTGTTTCAATGTGTTAGGTATTTAGCTATACTACAAACTACAGCTTCTTCAAAAGTGGCAACTAAATTTGGCATAGAGACAAGAATCATGGACTCCATTACGTCTGTATCGGATTTTGCATCGCTCTCAGACCTAAGGTTCGTGTTGGTTATGTATGAAAGCTGTCCTGGCAAACAAGCCATAGTGAATATAACCATGTCAGGGAATTACCTGGACCCATATCGGACATGGCTACGGACCTTAAAGATAACATTTACTGCAGTGTTCCAAGGCAGCAAAAAGATATATGTCCGTACGTAGCGACGGGCCCGTAACTAAATCGATTCCCACAAGCAACCTTGAGCCACAACGCATTGCAATTTGTCCACGGAGTCCTAACCAGATCATATTCACCCACGGTTCAACAAAGATCTCAATCGTTGACTGGAGTGGAAAGCTTCTGAAGACCATCACCCGTCCTGAATGGAAAGAAGTTGCCATCGGATGCGACAACAACAATATACTCTATGCCCTCTGGAAGAACGAAGCGGGGTTGATAACTTTGCAAATGTTCTTTTTGAATGGAGACCCGTTGGATACCCTCTTTCAAGGAGAAGCGCATGGTTGTTCGAGACTTCTCCTAGCGGTATCACCCAGTGGAACTGCAGCTGTTGTTACTGGTGAGGGCAGTGACTGCAAGGTGACGGTCATTTCGACTGTGCGTGAATTCACTGGCGACGAAACTTCCTTACCTAAATAATTAGGTAGATCATTAAAGACTACACTCAACTGCTGCCATATGCATAACGTAGGCCTACGTATATACACTGGACGTGGTGGAATTACCAAATATTACGGACTTTTATATTTGCACAACGACAACGTGGATTGCTACGATCGACGTCCTTTTAATGCACTGCCTTGATTGGACGTCATGTCACACGTATCAGTCCACGCAAATCTAAAAGTCCCTTTTGTTTGTGCAAAGCTAGCACGCAGCCAAACTCGTGTATGTATTACAAAACAGTTTTACAACATGGCATGATTGAACTGGAGAAGCACATTACATTCATGTGCAGATTGACTTAACAAAATAAACAATATTGTTTCATGGAAATACAGTAATGATGTATTAAATTGTTACAAACGAGAACGATCAAAAACTAGACCTGCAATCGTGGCACAAAGATATGCGTGCAATGACGGGCGATGTGGCACTAACGGTCGTCTATACTAACCCACAATCATAAACAGTATAATATGGTGTCTAAAATGCGATTAACTCACAGTTTTTTGTGTGAACATATACCATACTTGATATCATTCGAAAGGGCACTTCATTGCGGTCAGTGTGACACCATTGTCATCTGCGTGCAATGTACTGCACGCATTAACTCGAACGCGCTAATTACGTAACACTATGTGCAAAACGAATGCGATTTCCTGACGATAACAAGGAAGAAGAAGAATATTAATGGGGAAGAATGTGAACGAAAACAAGGCAATGACGATTGCAAAAAACCTTTCCTGGCACCCTAGCTCCAAATGAAACACAAATACCATCACTTATATGATGTTGAAAAGAAGCTATTTCAGAGTTATGCGAAAAGAATGTTTGTAAATGTGAATGTATTTGGGTTATCATAAAGATTGTGAATCAATTGAATTATGTTAATTATTATTCGAGATTTTACTACCATTTCTCCATCCCTTGTGCCTACGTTTGTGGTTATTATTAAACATGTCAGGCGCGGATCTACGGGGGGGGGGGGGTTTAGGGGGTTTAACCCCCCCCCCCCCTCTTGGGCGGCCCAACAAAAAAAAAAAGAAAAAAAAAGAAAAAAAAAAGAAAAAAAAAGAACGCACGCTGGAGAGAAACCCTTTCAAGTGCAAATATTGTGAGAAGATATTCAACTCATCTGGTAACTTAACCAAACACATGATAACTCTGGATATAACTGTGTATTAAACTGTTACTTGATTTAAAAAGACGTTATCATGCACTGCTTTTTATGGTCTCCATTGTGTTAATAGATGCCAGGAAAACATCACTTACGGGGTTCAAATAAACACCCCCCAAAAAATCGGATCGCCGCTTCGCGGCTCGTGGACGATGCTCCGCATCGTCATTATTTTGGTCAACCCCCCCCCTTAGCAAAAAGCTAGATCCGCCCCTGCATGTTAAACTTTGTTTTTGGTATTCCTTTTGCGAACGAATTGGGACGCAGTGAAGATTATGACAATAGTTTTAACTGAAAATCTACGCAATATACATGTGTGTACATCATTTACCGTTATTTCAGATGGTCACACTACTACTACTACTACTACTATTAATACTTGTATTATAGTTATGTCACTATAATCTTATCTAAAATAAATGATATCATTATTATTTTTTAATATATTGATAACCATTATCAGTAGTAGTAAAAGTAATCATATATTATCTGCCTTTCATGGCATCGACAACCAGGACATTTCTTTAATGCAAATGATACATAATTAAAACCGACAAAAATAACAAATATTCATTATATGAATGTTAATTGAATAGTCTTGGACATATGGAAAGTAATGATATTTGTTTATTGTTGTAAACGTTACAATACATGGTTAGTAGTTGGTTTATAATAATACCAAAAAGCTGTAGTATATGAGAAGAAGCCAAACAATAGCAAACAAAACCGAAATTGAAATTGCTAGCTATTATGTCCAAATATTATTTGATCTGTCAAAAATATACTTTATTAGACTTGGAAAGGTAGAACTGCATGTGTGTACATATATAAATACACATATAATGTTTGCGATATACATACTACTTTTCCCGATACTAGTGTACATATCTGTTATGATTATGTTAAGTATTAAATTCATTGATATAATTTTTTTAATTATTATTCATTTTTCTGTTGTATGTCAGTGTGTTACATTATAAAATGCAGACAACCCCGATCAGAATATGATGTTTATGCATCGTTATACATCATATGTTTGGAAGTACATGTACATTCTATTCTACAGTCATTTTCCCGTCCTTACTTTTCTTTCCCTTTCTTCGTCTATACTTCTCTTCGGTTCTTATATTAACTCTACAATCAGTTAGAAAGCGTACTTGACACAAGTTTGTGCTTTTTGGATTTTCGCCTTTTTCCTTGTGTTAAAATTGTTAATATGCTCTAAAAATGATTCGTCATCATATATACATTATTACATGAGAATGTTGTTAACACGAAACAAGAAGAAATGGGAGAACATATTGTTACTTTAAATGTTGTTAATATGATCTTTGGTATTGTACTCATCATGCTTATTGGACGAAATAATGGTAAACATGTGACTTCTTTGCAAGTTCATAATTCCGAAGGTTCTTTGTTCAGAAGGTTGTTGATTTCGAAGGTCCGGTGGTGAATAATTCCAAAGGTTCTCCGTTCCGCAAATGGCATAGATCCTTTAATATGCCTCTTCTCATTTTCCGGAATAACGAACCCTATTTGACTTTTGAAACTATGAAGCTTATTCATTACGAACGCCCCCCCCCCCTCCATTTTTGGAAATTCGTGTTTCGTATTTACGAGCTTATTAGGAATAATGGACCTATAGGATAATCGAACTTTCGAAAAAATGAGTGTCTTCCGAAATTATGCATGCCAGTAGAAAACGGTAGAAAACAACTTATTTTTAAACCCAGTTTAATCGACCATGTGATAATATTCTCCTATGTTTAAAAATTAAATATGGATAATAAATTAATCCTTTCAGGAACAGCAATATACGCATATAACATCATTATTCATTTCATTTACTTGGAAAATGTCAGTGATATTTAATTACAAGGCATCGTCGATAAAAGGGGTCCACAATTTACAAGCTCTGCTTTTCAGTGGACCTCTCCATTTCCTCGAATTTAGAAATTAAATTTTTGTCTTCCTCAAATGTATAAACTACTATTAAGATTTGTTTATTACAAATGTAACTATGTTTTGTATACATTTACACTGTATTCATTTAATGTATTGTATTTTGTTGGAAATGAAAAAATTAATATGAAATTAAAATGAAATAAAAGGACATTGAACTTTGTGTAGTTTTATAACCTTGTGTATTACACGTAATTTGACGAACTATATAAAAAAGGTTATACATATAACATTGTAAAAATTCTTCATGAAGCGTAAATGATATATACGCGACGAACGTTGGGAGGGTTAATATATCTATGAGAAAAATACATACGTATGAATAGGCCTAACATTCTATCCCGCCCCCCCCCCACTCATTGTTATTTAAGGTACGCGTATGCTCGTTCCCTCTTTTTGAAAGCACCCCCTATCTGAGGACTGCCAACATTTCCGAACCCCTAAATACGGAAAAATGCTCAATGTACCCCCCTAAATTCGAAATAATTTCTCAGGAGTCCAAAGAGATGAGAGAAAAAAAAATGAAAAACACCCCCTTTTTAAAGAAATCTCCGGGTGAAAAGTCAAATACACCAATATTTTACAATTCTCGGGCCGGACTTTGTCGCACGAAAAAGTACTCCTTTGCCGGACATTTTGGTAACACGCATGCGGTCCATCTGCCCATTATGCACACGCACACAAGCTCGCACATACACGCACTCACACGTACACAAAAAGACAAATGCAATATTTTATTACTACACTTTGGTCACGAAAGAGGGAGGGAAAAGAACAAAATGATAAGAAAGAAAGAGAGAGAGAGAAAGGGGAGAGTAGAATGGAACAGAGAGAAAGAGAGAGAGAGAGGGAGAAGGAAAAGGGAGAGATAGAAAGAACAGAAAGAGAGAAAGAGAGAGTGAAGTAAAAGGGAGAGATAGACAAGGACACAGAGCGAGAGAGAGAGAACATAAAACGGAATCATAGCGGTATCAGAAAAATAATCGGGTAAAGTTTGCAGATGTATTTGGCAAGAAGATTCTTTAACCTAGTTCAACATCAGGTGTACAATATCTCAAGTCGTTTGAAGAGAATTCCATATTCAAGCCCCAACCCATTTTAAAGGTTGTACGACTATGCTGCGGTAACAATTGGTCCGAGGTCAATAACGGGAATCCAGCCGTGATGGTAAATTACTTTAGACTAGAGGAAAGCAGAAAAATCAGAGAAGGAGACTGTTGAAAGTTTAAAGGAATTCGGGGAAAAAATGAGAAAGTTATACATTTAAAAAGTTGTAATCACTATGGGTTTGGGTTCTTCATACTGTCTAAATCTTTAATTGCTCTGCGATGTAGTAATGGACAACTTTCCCAGACTTTTTAAAAACTCAATTCTTTCAAAAATGTCAGACTCAAGAGGGTTTTTCCTCTTTAGCTATTTCGTAATACTTTATGAAAGTACTTCTACTACTACTACTACTACTTCAACCAATCGCGTCAATCCGAGCTTGAGCATGGGAGGGACACAATAACTTTTTTTGTTGTTGCCCAATTCGTTAGGAAATATTTAGCGGCGAATCAGCCAGCCAGTGAATAAGCCCGGGGGGGGGGGGGGGGGGGTGGTAGAGCACAATTTAATTTGTTTGGGGGGGGGGCCCAATTCGGGAGGAAATATTTAGTGGCGAATCAGCCAGCCAGTGAATAAGTAGGGGAGAGGGGGTAAGAGGCACTATTTTTTTTTTGGTGCCTGTTCGTGAGATTTTGTATACAAAATCGTTGCTCCCTGGTGGTCCCTCTTCTTTTCTGACAAAACAGGGGGACATTTGATATGATGTCCCGCCCCCCCCCCCCCCTAGGAAAAATTGGTGGGGGGACACGTCCCCCTGTCCCCCGGGATTGACGCCCTTGACTTCTACTACGACAAAAAATGATAATAATAATGTGATGAGACATGGAGAAAAATAGAACTTTAAGGGAGTGACGACCTACTGAAAAATTCTTTGTTGATTGCGCCTGATACGAAATCAGAAACCCCTATTAATCGACCCACCCCCCCCCCCCCCCCACTCGAGAATATGAAAATACATATATAGTTGGGGAAAAAGTCGCCTTATGTAATATATTTGATAGCAAGCCTAATCGAAATTACACATAAAATTTAACAAAGAATATGTTAACAACTTATGTCATTTTATACTGTATACAAATACAAGATAATAAGAGCACTTTGCTAAATAAAGCGTAACTCAATTTAAAAAAAAATGAAATATGAAATTGTACATGAAACCGTGCAATTCTTTCGAAGAAAATTTCATGAACTTAAAAAACATTATTTAAAGGTACTCTGTCCCATTTGCAGGCTAAACAAATTAAAAGGTTAAATTCCAACGGCATTTAAAAGATAATACTAATTTAGAACTTCCCTTACAAAAAGGGGGGGGGGGGCTTGAAAATGTCTTTAAGTGGGGAAATAACGACTATTAGTTGTCGAATCGACTTAATAGCTATAGAGCCACTAAGTTATAGTCTGATTTTCATACCATTGTACCGAATGGTCGTACGTGGGTTATTGATGTAGAAAAATGCTCATGTACCCTTTACAGCTCATTTTATGTATGTTACTTATTACCAAAGAAAGAAAAAAAAAGCCAGTTTGTCACTCAATAGTGTCTGACAGGGAAGTCTAGCAAGTAAACAGGTTTCCTTGCTTAATTTGAATATTAGGACACTGCTAACGTTTAAATTTCACAGATAGGAAATACATGACATATTCATAATTCCTGCAAAGTTCTACAGAATTTGATGTTGGCTGCAAAAGAGACATAGTATCTTTAAGATGATGCCTAACAGATCTTCAGTATTGCTCTTTTAATGTTATTTTTTCGTGAACATACATTCTGGAAAAGCTTGTCACAACACGTATATTAATGATACAATCTCTTATGGCACCTCCTTTAAACAGAGGAAACGGGTTGACTCAAGGTTTGCAAAATATTCCGCTTCCCCCTACCCCTCCCCCCCCCTCCCCAAACAAAAAAGCCCCGCCTAGATTGAATTGCTTCGTGTCGAAGATCACAAACGTACTTGATCCAGTTTATTGGAAGCATGTTTTTTCGGAGACCCTGGATATATTCTGGTTGTAAGATTTCTAAGGCATTTCTTGAAGCCTATTCAAATTTCGCAATTTCCTTCACTCATGAACATAACAGGAAGCAAACATTTCGCAATCCCACCTGGCAAAGGATTGGTTCCTCTCATTCTCCTTTCCGTGTATATATAGGGATGAACTGCGTATGAAAATCAGAATGCTGAGGCTCCCAGTTCGGTTTCAAGTTCTTAAACTTCCAGTCCATGAGAAACTTGATCTACAATATATTCGCTTACAGAAAAATCACAATCACTAATTGACATTTTGACACACAGTCTCGTGGAATGACAGTGAGCAAGATTTAGCAAGGAGAGTTAACTCATGTGTGGAATATTCAGAATCAATTATTATGTAAACACGAAGCCCTGCTGAAACGGCGCTAAAACGTGAGTATTGTCGACCATCTTGCATATGAATTTCAGTTATATCGCACTGTAACCAGGGTCGGGCTGGCCGTGAGGGGGGGGGGGGGGGGGGGAGGGGAGGTACTCTTCAGCCCTCCCCCTCCCCCTGGCCCGCCCCCGCACAGTGGGCCAGGGAGGAACCAAAGTGCACCAAAACTCATGTTTGGGGATTTATTTTTTATAAATCCAGAGGAAATGTTTAGATTTCCAGGGATTTTCGAATAAATTTTATTACCAACAGTTTCTCTGATGTCTAAGCTTTAAGTTGATACCAGATTTGGCTGCCCGATTCTGCCCGTTATTATGTTAGAGCCGTTTTCCTTGCAACATTGCCTCGAAAAATGTGTTTATTTTAGTCCGCGGTGTCAGAACACGTGTCACGCGCCCCCTCGCGCCGTGATTTATGACCACGAATCCTTCATGATTCAGCCGCGGACCCCAAAAACCAACATTTTCGGGGCAATGTGGCAAGGGAAATCGGCTCTAACATAACAATGGGCAAGATCGGGCAGCCAAATTTGGTATCAACTTGAAGCTTAGACATCAGAGAAAATGGTGGTATTAAAATTTAAGCGGTACACCGCGGAGATCTAAACATTTCTTCTGGATTTAAAAAAAACATGGATAATTAGTCCATTTTTCATTGAATTACCCTATAATATATCATGAAGATTGTGTTTCTATTAATTTTAACCCATTCATTCAACGAAATGAACTATCAGGAATATGTGAGAGCAATTTTATATTAATAAGTTAAAAAATTCATGTTGAATTGAAAGATTGATAAAATAAGTCACTTTTGCACTAAAACTGAATATGTAGGATTTTGCTGTTTGAAGCAGTAAATTTATACCCTTATTGTGCATACCGGAATTAAATATTTCACTGAGGTATTCCTCTATGTATTACCTTTCAACTGGGCAAGAAAAAAATAGAAAAAAATAAATCACCCAAACTTAGTTTGGCGCACTTTGGTTCCTCTTTGGCCCACTGTGCCCCGGTCCCACGGGCTGCAGGATATTTTGGCTCATGGCCTAAGTATGAGCTTTGAGAAAAGTGTCGAACGACAAACGTGCACGGTGTCACTACTTTTCACTAGGCCTTACGAGGCAACTTGTAGTGTCGTGGTTTCATGGTACATGAGAACTGTGAACGAAATATTTAGGAATTGTACCAAGCCCCCCCCCCCCCCTCCGCACTTAAAAATTAAAAAAATATCATAGATCAGCCCATTGGTAAAAATTGTGGTTTGGAAAAACAATGAAATGCTTGATGTTTTAAGGTTAAAGGCCCACTGCACTACTGGTAGCTACTTGCGCCCTCTATATAACAAACAATGCCTAATCGGTGACCATTGGTTCCCCATGATCCTCTTTTTCTTATGTTAACTGAGAGCTGAGTTGATGAGATAACCACCTGTCCAGTGACCTTGCAGAGCGGTCTAATCCCTCCTGTAAACTACGGCAGATAAGCTTTAAGTTCCTACGTCCCTATTTATTTTTCCTCCACCCCTCTTTCTTTCCCGGTCCGCTTCTCTATCATGTCTTCTCCTAAAGTCATATCTCTAATTCAATTTGTATCATTGTTACGGTGCAGGTTACTCGCTACCTTTTGCATCATGGCTTCCAAGTTTCCAGCAAAGAGAGATGAAAAGGTCGAGCTACTGACTAAAAAAGGTCACGACGTGACATGGTCATGTAACAAACACGTTGAGCCAATCAAATTTTTCTGCAAAGAACACAAAATCCCCATGTGTGATGAGTGCGCTACCAAGGATCAATGCCAGAAACCATGTAGGCTAGACGACATCGAGGATGTCCTCTTGGAGAGAAGGAGATATTTTGATGCTCAACAGGACGTGGTAAAGGAGGAACAGAAACAACTGAAAACGATTGACTCTAAAATAGAGTCCCTCGCTACATTTTCCACTAACCATTTCCTATCAGTCGACGATGAACTAAAGGTGGCATTCAAAGACAAATTAAAGAGCGTGGAAGACAAGCAGAAACGATCTACTTGTTCGATCAACGAGGAAGCGGAACAGGCAATACGATTGATCAACGAGAAGAGAGAAACACGGATCAAAGCATGCAACGAAGAAGCAAAACAGCAACAACTAATCATAAAAGAAAGCCAAGGAAAAGTCGAGTCAGAGACAAATTTAAAGGCAATCAGGCAGGTAGTTGCTAAAAAAATAAAAGATCTTAAGAGTGAGAATCAGCATGCAATCAACACCATGGATAATATTGACGCCACGATCAAACAAATCAAACAAGATAACACACAATTAGTGAAAGAAGTTCCTCCAGCAATTGCATCACTCGATAAATTTTCAAGTTTGAGAGTTCATCGAGCTGTTAGCGACTGTCTATTCCGAATGCAACGTGAAGTTCAGAAAGTGAAATTTGTCGAGGATGACACAAGTGGGAAACGCTACGGGAGAATTGATGGCTATATCGGTAAATGGGAGCTTGTTAGGTCAATCCACATTCCAACGAGTGTTAATGTACCAGTGGTCTTTGGTTGGATCAGTGATAATAGGCAATTTTCGCAAACTCATTGGGGAATTAGAATCTGCGGTTCGTGTGCAAAATCGAGAAGTTACTATAGTAACAGTTGGATGACCGCTGAGGCCCTAAAATCTAGAACGGGTTTTGGCCAAATCTATGGTCGTTCTCATTGACAACCCAAGTGAATCAGCAGCCAATCAGAGAGCTCGTATAGCTGGCCCGGGAACTTTATTCTTCTGATAAAAGTGTATAGATGCAGACGCGATCGACATCAAATCAGAGACTAGAAAATGAATTTCAACGCGAATGGCTCTTCGGTGAGTTTCTTTTATCGAATATTGTTTCTTAACTATACTATGGATATAACATGAATTGTTTTAAAATTGGACGATGAATTGTTGAAAGATGATACAAGCCGTTTTGTGGCTTGTTCGAGACAAGTTGTGCTACTGAGTAGTACACTAGTCGTGCGGTAGTCCCGTCTGTACTGTATTGCATGCGCAGGGCCAGCATTGCATTGCATTGCAATGTTGTTGTGTTCTATTGCCAGTTTATCGTCTCTGACTCAGACTCTGTCTGAGTTCTTGGTTCTTGGTTGGTTGGTCCTCCAGAATACTCGTCTGAGTTTTAACTGGAGGTGCGGGTAAGGTGTTTTAATTTGTAGATGGGGGGGGGGGGGACGATAGGGAAATTTTGAATTTGACAGGGTCAGTGTGAGTGATCGAGTGTTCACCTACTTCTTCTACTCATTTTCTAGGGCCTAGGCTAGGGTCTAGTACAGTACTACTTGATGGCTAATAGCCTACTAGATCTAGGCTAGTAGTAGACCTCTAGTAGTACTAGTAGGCCTAGACTAGTAGTAGACTCTAGTCTAGATCTATAGATAGACTATAGATCTAGGCTATAGCCTCTGATCGTGCAAAATGGTGCTTTAGTTTTAGTTTATAGGGGCCTAGAGTCTAGACCTACTCTCCTTGAGTCCTGAATTAAACATCCCTGAAAATGTATTGTTTGCAAGTGTTTTCCAGGCTAGCCTAGATCTAGGTCTAGGGTTTGTTTGGTTTTACCCTCACATTCACAACACAATAACTCAACTCGGAGTCAGAGTCAGACAGCTCACTCTCTCTCTCTCTCTCTCTCACTCAGTCTCACTCTCATTCTTGAAAGGAATCTAACTAGGCCTACTAATTAGTAGAGCAGGGGTACCACAAACTTCACCCCTGCTCCTGTACCAGACTGATTTCCTTAGTCTAGACTACTGTAATTAAATAAAATGTAAGAAAAAACACACACACACACAATTATGTCTGCAACTCGGCAAAAGTTTTGTCTGAAGCATCACAAAATTATCTTCTTATGCCCCACCACCACCACCACCACCACCACCACCACCACCACCACCACCAGTGCGTTCAAACTTATGACGTTAAACTAATTGTGGAAATTTTAATGTCAGAATGTTACAAATTACTTTCTCATCTTTTTGTTACAGCAGGTTGGCGAGGTGGTACCTATCGTGCCTGTGAAAGCAGCAAAGCCTTCGAAATCTGTGAATCGGTATGTTTTCCATTACGTGCATCATGTTAAATTATAGCTATAGATCCATAGGCCTACTAGAATTAAATATAATTTGAAATTCAATGATAATGTTCTTACATAGCACATGATACATATTTAAGCAGAAAAGGGGTTAGTCTATACAAAGAGAAACAAACATGCATGAATAGGTATGTGTTTGCGACTCAAAATCCTTTGTACAATCGTTTTCCACCTTTTTTGTCATGAAATTATAACGCCAAAAATATAATGCATTCATGATATGATTATGATGTTTTTTCATTATTACAATATAGATAGGTCTACACATGTATAGTACCATTTAACATGATTTCAGAATTCCATTTTATCTAAATCATTGTTTTATTTTTCATTTTTTGTACCGCAGAATGTCCTGGGACGACAACAGCATAAATATATTAATAGGGGAAGTGGTTCTGGCCAACCCCTTCCAGTACAAATACAGAACTGGAGATTGAGCCAGAGCATGGCAACAGGTGGCGGAAGGCATGCAGAGGAAGGGGTTGAAGGTGGACTCCGGAGCAGTGAGAGACCGAATCCACATCCTTAAAGATTAAGTGAAGGCAAAGAACTATTTGGAGAAGGCTGCAAGTGGCATCGTAGTAGAGGAGACAAGGAGGAGAAAGCTATCAGAGAGGCGGTAGAGCGGATGCTACAGGAAGAGGAGGACATTGAGTTGGCACCAAAGGAGAGAGGAGATGAGCAAAAGAAGAAGGCGGAAGGTGAAGAGCTGAGAAAGAGGGCCTGCGAAACATTAGGAGAAACGAGGAAGAGGTATTTTTCAGAAGATTTTTCAAATTTAACATATTCTACGTGTACTCCCTAACACCCCCTCTGCTCCCCTCTCAACACACATAAAACCTACACCATTACATTACAAACTAACAGTTATAACTCAACATGGTCGAAAGGAAAACAAAATTACAAATGACTAAGTAAAAATTCCATTATCGTTTTTAAAAAGCCGTTAAAAATCAAGAGGGCACTCTCTAAACACTTGTGCATATATTGTGGATGTGATGTTTTGTAGAAATAGTGATAAGAAAAAGAGATTTACAACAACTATTTAGAAACTGGCTGGTTCAAAATTATTAACTAATTGTGGGGCCCCACAATAAAGCTTATTGTCATTAAAATTGTATGCTCTTTCGAATTTGACACTCAGTTTTTTATTATCTGACAAAAAAAATATTTTGTGTAGCGCCCTCTATACCAAACTCAACTATCCCTTTAACCCTTTGACTACTGAATTATCTTATTCCCATTGGCTTAACACAGAGACCACCAGGTTCCCGTAAGCAATGGGTTAATATATTTTTAGTATTATGTAAACCAACATTTAGTTAGTGTTCTTCATGTACAACATGTAGATTGACTTTAAAAACTCCTTTTTCTTTTATGTTTTATATTTCATGTGAGATACCAAGGTGAATGCAGTACCCGCACCACATCATGCAGGCTCTTGAATATCTTACACAGTTTAAAATTGACACTCCCCTTTTCTCTTATTTTTAATATACATGTAGCATTTTAGACACCAAGGCGAATGCGGCACCAGAGGAACAGGAGAGACAGCGAGCTGAAGAGATGGAGAGTAGACGAGAGGAAGAAGAGAGACGGGGAGCTGAAGAAGCAATCCGAGAGCGTCGCTTTGAGCTTATGCAACATCAGATGCTGCATCAACAGCAACAAGCCCTCCAGCAACAACAACAACGGCAGCAACATAATCAACAAATGCAATCAATGATGATAGCTCTCATTAAATCTTTAGAAAAGAAGTAAAGAACAATATCTTTTTTTCCTCATTCATTTCAACTGAAATATGTTATTCAAGATATTTAAAATTTATTCAGTTTCCAACAAAACATTACAAATCAATTATAAGCATTTAAAACAAATTTAAGAAATACATGTTGGAAACAGAGGGGTCCACTAAAAAGCAATGCTTGTACAAGTGTGAACACCTTAAATGAAACTTAGGAATAATGAGTTTGACTGACCAACAGTGAACATTTTACTTTGTCATAATTTATTACAAATCTGTCTTTTCAGATATATAGTTCTTTTTTTACGGCTGCAGGACTTGTTAACAATAACATTCTTGTTAAAATATTGACTTTGGCAGTTTTGCTATTCTGTGTGTATTAAGTTATATGGTCTTCCTAAGAGTTACCCATCTGCCATTATGATATGTATATGCCAAAGATACATTGTGTTAACTTGTATATATATGCAATTCAACAGCATCTTGCCTTTTTTTTATGTGAGTGACTTCCTTTTTGCTCCTTAGTTTCATTTGTATGTAGTTGGTGCTATCACATTCTTTCTATGTACCATTACCATTGCCAATGTTATATTCCTTTCATTCAACTGCAAATCTGGATACCATAATATATGAAATCAAGATATTTCACCTTGGTCTTTAGTAGGTGACTTTGACCGTGTTTACTTGTGTTGTGCATATGTTATGTTTTCACAATGCCAGCTTGTGTTAATTTTATGAAGGTGTTGAGGCAAGTATGTCGTTGAACTTGATACGTTTACGTGTTTAGCCTTCAGAGTAACTTGTTAACATAGTTTTGTTTAAGTAGCTACGCGAAGAAAATCTCATTTTTGAAATTATGCATCACTAGAGAGCTAGCGGATTATATATATTTATTATACAAGTTAAGATCCAAGTAAACCAGCTATTACATAAATCATCTCAGGATCAATACTAAATAATATTTTTTGCGCAGGTACTTCAAATTCTTCAATAGATATTTGGTGTATTGTAAGTAAGTTTATGGTACATGTAAGTTGATACTTATAAGTGATTGAAAGTTCAGGTTTTTAGCTTATTTCATGTATCTAACTTTATGGTAATTTCATTGAAATGAAATAGGTGATAGAGGCTAGAGTGGAATCATGGATTGCACTGTACTGCAGTTTTAGTATTACTTCATATTTTCTATTCAACAGTAACACAGGTTTATACAGCTAATAGTGCGTATTTTGAAAACAAATCTTTTACACAAGTTCTATTGAAATAGGTTATACAGGGTGGAATAGATTGTAGAATAGATACTATTAATACAATTAGTATTTTGCGTCTACTCAGGGAGGTGTTTTGAATCCCTGGTCTACTCACTGTTGTTTACCCTTTATAATGTGACCTTTTTAATGCAGGGTTTGATTAGGCTAATAGTGGAAAGAAAGTGGCATTTTATGTAGTTGTGGTATTTTATTTATTATGTATATATACTTAAATATATTTATATATATATATCTATATGTGTGTTTGTTAATTTTATTGAGAAATAAAAATTAAAAAGTACTTGATTTTAATATTTTTTCTTATCACAGGTGTTTCTATGTTTTCAAAAAATCTTAACTAGTTTGAATGCAGGTTGTAGATAAAGAAATGATCTAAATACAATGTTAGTTCCAGCAGTCCAAGCTAATGAAGCTGGAAAATCTTGAAGGCGAGGAGGGGGTGGGGTCATCCCACCAAAGGGGGCTTATTTTCTTTCAAAATTGTTCACGTTTGTACCTTGATCGTGGCATTTATGCTCAATAATTTCAAGAGTATGAGTAATGTGGTACAGTGTGTGTGTATACTTATGTGTATGTGTTGGGGGGAGTGAGCAGGGATAACTAGTCTCTGCTCAACCCTTTGGATTTGCAAATGATTTGTGCAAACAATATGAATTTTCAAATTCAAGTACCGAATCGTGCAGGAGCATTCACACAAAACTACCCAAATGGCCAGCACATTATATCCATACTGGAACTGGATAGCAAAAACACACTTACAGAACTGTACATAAATACAGTTACACACTCCACAACACACCACATTCTTTCATCATCCAGTACTGTTTTTCTTTTTTGTCCCTTTTTTTTTGGGGGGGGGGGGTAAAAGAAAATGTGTTTTTGTAGCCATTAATTTCAGTTTAAATAAATTTATTTTACAATATCAACACTAGTTCAAGTTCAAGTTCAGTTTATTTCACATCCAATAAAAAAAATTACAGCATTATAACATTCAAATACAATTACATCATCTATAATGTCGAAAGCATAGGCTGCCATAACTGCATCTTGCACTCGATGTCAATTCGCCATGTTTGAGGGAGAGGGATATTCCCAAGCGATGATGACGTCAGCTACTCTGTAATTATACGTCCGCATTTACCGAAGAGCGAAACCGCTTATTGTAACCAGAGCGGTCTTTGTGCGCGGCCGTAAACCTGAGTGCTCTGATTCCGCGAAGGTTCCTTATGTTGGTGAGCGAAAACTCGCTAATGAGGTATGTGTGCGGAACCATGGTCACAATGACACGTATGTTACAAATATCAGCACTGGATACACACAGAGTGTCCTTAAAGGACACCGTAGCATGTATTTTACATCATGCGCCTCCGTAGACAGCAACGTAATAGTCTGCGGAAAGTGGAGATCTCAATCAGGGCCCTGCACGGGTCGCAACTTGGAGAGCTGCATCACTCTCTATGACAGACAATGGAAGGTGATTAGAGACATCAGCATACCGAGGAAAAGCATAGTTGATGAGGTATACGTTGATGTTGACAGGGATGGAATGATCCTCGCTGCTCAGCGCTCTCAATATTATATCTACGTCATCAACCCTGCTGATGGTGAGATAGTAAACACTCTTCTGTCGGCTCCCGGCGAGAGGGTGGTTGGTGAAATACGAGCCTTGTCATCAGGTGATATCGTTGTGAGGACATATCCCGATGCATTCACTGTCATCACACGATCAAGAGAAGATAAGGCTCTTATACAATCTGAGGAGTGGTTTGAATCATCGTGTAGCGTTGACATACTGACAGACACACACTACATCGCATACATGGGGCGAAATAGTGCTACCGAGGCAGTTGATCAGGTCTCATGTGATGGTATCATCCAGGCAAGAAGGATCGTGGAATACGAGAGATCAAACCGATGGCACTCCATTATGCCATGCCACGTAACTCATTCTGGTAACCTTGTAGCTTGTAACGGAGACAACTTTTTGGTGTACAAGAAGAGATTTATTGTATAAGTCATCAGAAGAAATAGATTGCATTTCTCATATCGTAGGCCTATTAAATCAGCCTCAACGAAATATAGGCTTATCAGATTGTTCATAAATATAACCCAGTTGAAGTTAAAGCAAAGATATTTCTCACGAGGGTATTTAATTTTAAACATTGAATACTGACGGGTTATTTTGACTTTATAGTACTTCGAAATCTCGGTGACTTGTTGTTACCATCATACCCGGAATAAAATTAACAAAAAGCACCTTTCTATTAATATACAGTCATATCTAATTTCCTAATATAATAATGGAAATTAAAATCACATTTAAATTTATGTAATAATTGAACAACGCGTTTTGGAGAGTATTTCTTGGGGACAGAATGTTTGAAAGAAACCGAATGAACCTGAATATCTTATGTATGCTTGTAATCTTTATATTTAGAGTTTAATGAAATAGTTTTTTGAAGCTTTCATGTTGATATATATTTAAATGGATGAGATCATAAATAAGTATTGATTGGGAAAGGCCGACTCATTCTAAACGAAAAGAATTATTGTTTTAAATTTTCAATTAATACTTAATTATGATCTAAAACACTGTGAAGCACCAAAAGGAATAACTATAATAATTATTCCTTTTGGTGATACAAGTTTTAGATCGATACGAAGTCATCATATTGATTAGTATTGATATATTTTATTGAATTATAATTGATGCTTCATACTTTATAATTTTAAATACTATTATTGGAAATGTATGTAAATTCACAATACTTTGTAGTATGCTCTAAACAATATATAGATACACAGACGATTCAGTAAACTTTATAATATTCTGCATCTATATCAAATCGCACATAAGTATAAAGTTGTTATATTATTTCTTTGCATACCGCTGTCAAACATCTTTCCAATCTGTTATACATTTTGATTTGATATGATTTGATTTATCGATTTATATATCATATTTTACACATACGTAAATATACATAATGTCCATCAGTGTGATATAATTTACGTTTCAAAGTACAATACATGAAACTCATACTGTTTAGAACATAAACAATACATAGGAGAACATTAATCATTTTTACAATTAACATGATATAGGAGGGATACAGCGTAAGCATGAAGCTTGACATATTTGCAGCCCTCGATTAAACTTAACTATTATTAATGAAACTAAACGAAACTAATCTTAACCAAACTAATAGCCTACATTATATTTTTAAACATAACGAATAGAGAGAATGACTTGCAATAGTAAGAGAAAAGATGAAGAGAAAGGGGGAAGAATGTATAATTCCCAAATACTAGACACCTGTTGGCATTTAAAGCCCGTCTGTACTAGTTTGGCCAGGGGGATTAGACCTCCCTGCAAGGTCACTGACGGGTGGTTATCTTATCAAATCAGCTCTCAATTAACATAAGAAAAGGGGATCATGGGGAACCAACGGACACCGATTAGGCATATATAGAGGGCGCAAGTAGCTATAAGTAGTACAGTGGGGCTTTAATAGAATCATTGTTTATGACGCCAGGTCATGGACAATAGTGGTTGAATGAATAACATACATAACATGAAGATAAAAGCAAAAATCATCGGTAATGGGCAAGGAGCATAGTCTTTTTCAATTTTTTTCGAAGGAGTATGTCGACTTCAGATTTCGAATTACGGTAGGAAGTATGTGAATTTTGTTTTTCTTGAGATTGAGGGAAAGTTTGTTGGCTTTAATTTAAACCAATTTGATAATTTCGGCAGCTCTGTATTGACAATTTTTGAAAGTGTTTGAAGATCTGAATTGGGACAGAATACATTGGTGTCGTAATACATTTATTGTTTTCTATTTGTAAGGTAATTTTTAAACCATTGTAATGTAACACCCCTCACTCCGTAATATTGCAATTCACGTATAAGTATTGAATGGTTATTATACTATCTATCTCAACTCAGTCAAACTGAAAACACGACATGCCCTTTATGAATTTCATCAGTTCTGTAGCGGTTCTGTAGACTTACTATTTTTTTTATCTTTCCTTCGGTTTGTACTTTTCTCCTCTTGATTAATCCCTCAATACGTTGTATATACAAGTAAACATTTCTTTTTCATATCATTACAATATGGCACTGTCCCTGTTTAAGTATATTTTAACCAAAATCATGTTATCCTTAACGTGAGGACTATTTGTTCGAATTACTGCATGTTTTATTTATATATCTATACGTATGATAGCCCATTGAACGTTATATTCACTTATATAGTTAATGCACATTATTCTTCAAATTTATAACTTTATTATGTTTATTGTTATTTTGTTATGATTGTTCATTTTACAACATAATTTCAACATTATGTTGCAACGCATGATTTCTTTATAGAAGTAACATATTGAATCGAATAGAATTAGATTTCGTGGGATATGAAACAGTGATACTATGACATTCTTTACAGTAAGCTTATATACACTGTTAGTCATAATGGTGGAAAAATATTTTTACCCCAATTTATTAAATGATTTTGACAATAATTTATTCCTAATAGATCTAGATAGTAGTATACATTCTCAGATGTTATTGAATGACAATTGGGGAGTGTTTGTTTTGCGTGACTGCTGTGTGTGCTACAATGCTAATCTACTAGGGGACCTACATCCTTAAGTCATAACTGACAGTGATGGGGATTAATACCTCATAAAAGGATAATATAGCACATCGACACGGTTTTGATCCTGGGGGCTCACAGTAAGGAGGCCAAAGCTTAGCCAATGAATCATAACTGTACGCAGCGGGCGCTAGGGTACGTCGACGCCCCCACAAAAAAAAAATACTAAGAATATGCAATAAACTTTCAATAATTCATTGCATTTTGCCCCGACCCCCAACTTAAACAAATCTTCTATGTGGGCTTGCCTTGAACCATAATGCATGGCCCTACAGAGTAATTTTTCCTGTTGGGGACTGGGGGAAAATGTAATGAATTATTGAAAATTTATTGCATTTTCTTAGTTTTTTTTTTTTGTGGGGGCGTCGACGTACCCTAGCGCCCGCTGCGTACAGTCATGATTAATTGGCTAAGCAATAGCCTCGTTACTGTGAACCCACAGTATCGAAACCGTGTCGATGTGCTTTATTATTGCCGTTTTATGAGGCATTAATCCCCATTACTGTCAGTTATGACTTAATGACGTAGGTCCCCTAGTTGATTAGCATAGTAGCATACACATGCTTTAGCAGTCACGCAAAACAAACACTCCCCAATTGTCATTCAATACAATCTGAAAATGTATACTATTATTTAGATCTATTAGGAAAAAGTCATTGTCAAAATCATTCAATAAACAAATAATTATTCCACCATTATGACCAACAGTGTACATGCATCTTCACTTTATTCCAGCTTTCATTCCTAGACCGCCTTCAGAATAACCCAAAATACAAAACACATTGGTCTTGTAAATGCAGTGTGTAAACATTTGACATACATTTTTGATGATAAAGAGGAGAAAATATCACTTGTCAAAACTGCAAAGAGTAGTTCCTAAGCGTTGACGAAACACTCCATATATAAAGAGTAGTTTTGTAGTCATTTTGATTTTGTTCATTTTCATTCTGTTATGTAAAGAGTAGTTTAGTAGTCATGTTTACTTTGTTCATTTGAAACGATGATGTTATGTCATTCTATTTAGTAAGCATATAGACATGTATCTTCACTGTATTAACTTTCATTCCTAGACCGCCTTCAGAATAAAAACAACAACAACAAAATACAAATATTTAAACAAATTGGGCTTGTAAATAAATTGAAGATAATGTATAAACTTGCTGTACAGAATGCCATAGTATCATTATTTCAAAGGGTCTGTATGTATAATTATGTACACAACAAATGTTTAATTAACGAAATATTTGATGCTGATATTTTGTTTCAGGAGATAAAAATAAAGGTTATTAGTCAATAGGACAACAAAAACAACCATTATATTAGTAATGAAGGAGACGATGATAAAAGAAAGAATTGCTGCTGCTGCTACTACTACTTACACTATTATACTAGTACTATACTACTAATCCTGCGCGCGACTGTTGCAACAACAAACAAAAAACAGAAAGAAAGAAAGAAAATATATAGGCCTATTTTAGAATTAAATACTCAGCTAAATCAAGAAGTCGCAGTCGAATTTGAGCCCCAAATGCCTGCTTAACAAACAGGAAGAAAGGGGAATTTATCGTTTTTTACCATTTTATACGACTCTAAACCTAATCCCTGATCGAACAACAGTTAGCTTACGATGGGCTACCAATTTTAACATTGCCAATCTCTGGAAACATCTTGTTTTCTTGTTTGATTTTCACTGTATTTTGACATTTCCCGTGTTTATTGCACTAAAAAAACTACATATGAATTTACCTCCAGTGTAATTATACCACGGAATTGTACTAATCTTTTCACATCAATATGAAATTAGGATTAATTAATTATATTGTGGAATGAAATGGTGTTAAAAATGCCCCATTTGGGCCTTTAGAAAGCCCTAAAATCCACCAGCTTCAGAGAGCTTCGTCCCCTGCTACCCCACGTTGGGGCTTCGCCCCTCGACCCCATCCTTTTTCGCCTCGGTCGCTACGCTCCCTCGCAGCACATTCAAACATACAGGGTGGCACTTCAACTACAAATTCTTTTCGTTTTGGAACTTCTAATAAACTAGTTAAAGATAAAGTTGAGTTCTGGTCATCTGATTGCATTGTAAAAGAAAAGGTGTGGAATGGATCAGAAAAAGTTGATCATGTAGAAATGTACGTATTAGTGCATACTGCAAAGTTCTGGAGTCATCAAAATCATAATAAATTTGACCCAGTCTTGGTAAAGTAACAAGCACTTTACATAGAAAGATGTATATGGGACTACATAAATGGTGTCAGGGCTACTAACCTTGATTTCCTTATCTCTCTATGCTCATTACTCAGCCAGTAAACATTTTCTACCAAAATTGTTTGGCAAATGACATTTATTTGAAATCTTGAACATTCAGTTTCAGTTTCGTTTGATTCTGTGAGAATTCATTTTCTTTTTTTACCACAACTCACCTTTAGCTTTCCCTTTGAATGGAGCTTTTAACTTCTAGTACGTGATCTTCTAATTTTCTTCTGTTATGCTCACCATTTCTCTGCAGAGTAGAATATTGGTATATAAGCATCATGATACAACAGCACACACTGAATGAATATTAAAAACTATTTTTTTTTCCAGTATTTAAAACAAAACTAGAATGGTCTATGAAGCATTGCAATAAAATGATGAAAATGTTTGTGTACATCCTTTTTTTTTAAATAAATGAATGTTACTAAGAAGGAAGAACAGTTGTGATGAAGAATTGTACAGAAACAGCAAGCTATACTCAGTTGCATTATTTTCTTGTATTAATTCTAATGAATAAACGAAACTGAATTTTAGATCTTGAGCATGATTGTTTTATTATTATTGCAGAGATATGCAGTTAACAACTGAATCAATTATTCATACTCCTTGTAAATTTGATGTTTTTGTGTTTTACATTACTCAAGAATGAAAGGTGGCCTGGTTAAATTGGGCCTTTGTTGAATCCTTTAAGATGTAAGCTTTAATAATATAATACTTTAAATTTTCACATACTTGAAAAATTGGTGAGGGTATGAATAATTTAGTTGTTATCTGTATACTGTGTTGCTTACTTGCTTGATTTGATGTTGACGTATGATTGTGCCTTATCATTATTGTGGAGAACTGAGAATGTTGCTTGATTTAATATCAAGTAAACGTTCGGAAAGTATAGTGTTTGAAGCCCATCGAAACTGTACATGCCAACTGTGATCAAGTTTTGGAATAGTAAACAAATATACCATGCACTGAAAGGCTCTAGTTGAAATTGGAAAGGGGAAAGGGCTCTTGTCAATTATTTAAATCTTTTAAAGGAAAAGTATATGCCTGTACCCTACCCTTTTTGTGTATCTCAGAGCCCCTCCACTCTGCCCATAAACTCCGAGTGACGCAAATTGAATTTGACAAGTATTGCTTTCTGCAAAAAAACACAAAGTACATCATCCGTGAAAATATATAGAGTCCAGTACATTGTCTTTATTAAGAGTTGCGATTAATCCAGTTTAATCGAAATCCCTCCAATCAATCTCAGACCGACATATTCCCATCAATTTGGTACACAGTGGCATCTCTATGGGTGCAAGAGGCACTTGCATTTGAATATTTAACAAAAGTGAGAGGGCACCAAAAACGTAAAAGAGAGAAAAGGAAAGGACAGACGCATAGATCAAAGCTCATCAAAGCTCCTTATTTCTTCATGATAATTTGTATGTAGACTTTAGGAAGTTTTCAAATAAACAGACAAACATGGAACAGCTTTCATAATGATACATCATAGATATATGTAATTTTCAAGCCGCATAAAGACTCCTCAAATCTCCTCATTTCTTCATGATATATTATGTAGACTTTTTAGGATGTTTTCAGAAAAGGGTGGATACTTTCTTGTCAAGTTTTGAATGGGGTATATATTTTATGAATTCTGTAGACATCTAGATTTTAAGCTATATTTCAACCTGTGATTGTGTAGTTACAACTGTATGCATACATTTACAAAAATTATGAAAGTCTAAACTGACTCAGTGAATCCATCATTTTCAAATGAAATTGAAAGAAAAAAGGGTTTTTGAAAATTTAAGGGACCATATGGTATTCAATGTCACAAAATGAATTTATAGATTGGATTCCGAAGGACATATGAAAGTCTATTCTGACTCGGTGAATCAATCATTTTGAAATTAAATTGAAAAAAAAGGGTTATGGAATATTAAAGGGACCATATGGTATTCAATGTCACAAAATGAATTTTTAGATTGGATTCCGAAGGACATATGAAAGTCTATTCTGACTCGGTGAATCAATCATTTTGAAATTAAATTAAAAAAAGGGTTATGGAATATTAAAGGGACCATACGGTATTCAATGTCACAAAATGAATATTCAGATTGGATTCCGAAGGACATATGAAAGTCATCATCAAGCACTATCACGCATATTATCAATTAATCTTCCGAATTTGAAATTGCCTTTCTCCGGGACCGAGAGTAGGTAACCAGCCCTAATATAAACGTCAGCATCCCAAGAGCTGTTTCATATTATCTGAGCAGTGTCTACCTATACCTACACACCAAACCACATCATCATCATGATCTGTGCATTGAGTCTCGTGCTTGTTTTGGCGGTCTCCTTTGGAGAGATGGCCGAAGGTCTGACAGAACAGGGACTCACCAAAGATGAGAAATCAGAAATCCTGGCTAAACATAACCAGTACCGTAGTGAGGTACAACCACCTGCTGCAAACATGTTAGCTCTGGTAAGTTTTTATATATACGATACTTGCTGATCTTGCGACACCTGCACTTGCTCTTGCGAAACTGGCTCCATGTCAATTTCCTACACTGAACAAATTCGTAACACTGGACCGAAATTACACCAACTAACTAACACGAAGTGTTTCTCGTGTCCACCCGCCTCCTTTTTGGCCGCTGCCTCCTTTTATCTTTTGTTCATTTCACTATTTACTATTTAAAGCCACACAAAAAAAATCACAAAAAAAAAGCCATAACAAATATTTGTTTAAACAGCCTGGGATATACATTTTGTTTAAATAGCTTCTAAAGTAAAAACAAATCATTTGTTTTGTCATACATTGCATCAGCATACTCACATAGCACAATATATGTGAATAAATAGGCTTGGCCAGCTATAATTAGCATGGCAGCCGTCTCGGGAAAAATTGCAAAATAGTAAATAGTAATGTCATGCCTCCTCCTTTTGTTTAGATGTCCTGACGAGAAACACATTATTTTTCATATTTGGCCTTATACCTAACCCTAACCATTTTCAAGATTTGCGGAGAGAGGCACAAACAAATTTGTTAAAATTAATAATAATGATAATAATAATAATAACAATAATAATACAAACATATACTATTATTATTATTATCATTATCATTATCATACATAGCAAGAATGTTGTTATTCCCTATATAGGACCCTATATATAGTTATTTTAACCCCAGCAATTGCCAAGTACCCTTTACATTATAATACATACGGTTGGATAGCCCTGCTCAGCAACAACGACATGTTATCGCTGGTTTTCAGAGGGGTCCACAGCAACGCATAGTACACAATATACGAACAGTAAAATATAATTAAACCAATTTAAACAATATCAAAGAAAAACAAAAGGAGACAGGCAATAAAGATAATCGGGTTAGGGTGGATGTCGTTTTAAGAAACGGCTTTATGATATTAATAAGGATAGTGCTTGTTAATCTCCGACTCTATAGGGCAGAAATTTTCGATTTAAATATATTGACACTGGTAGAAGATTTAACATTATAGGAACAGCATTAAACGCCTTTGCATAAATTTATATTTGAATAACCTTTTCAAAGATTTTGTTGGTGGCTTTGGTAATCGTATATTTATTTCCGAAGCGGGAAGGATAGGGGTGAGTTACAGGCTCAAATTTATTTTTCTAAATAGGCAGGGATTAAGTCATTCAATATTGTATATGTTATAACAACAGAGTAATCATGTCTTCTTTTTACCAAGAATCGCCAGTCTATTAAGGCGTTTGTAACTCAAGAACCAAAACATGGGATTCAGGTTTTATTCTTAATATTCTGTGATATTTGTAGTTTATCCGTATATTTCTTGAAAGCTGAGTTATAAAATAATATCAACATAATCAGATTGAGAAAGAATAAGTGATTATTTTGTAAATTAATTTAAAAACAAACTCACTTAACGAACGTCTTAATCTTCTAAGACAGCTTACCATTTTCCCAATCTTTTTCAAAATAGTTTCAATATGCAACTCCCTATTTCAATTTTCATCACATATCAAACTAAGGTACTTAAAATGCCAAACTTGATTTTAAGGAGTGTTATGTAAGGAAACTCTTTATACAGCTTGCTTTTACATCATTATGGTTGCTTCCTAAAAGGATACAATACAATTTTCTGACAATTGCACTTAAAGGTACTATGTCCCATTTGCAGGCCAAAAAAGAGAAAAGTTTAAATTCCAACGGCATTTGAAAGATAATACTAATTTAGAACTTCCCTAAAAAGGGGGGCTTGAAAATGTCTTTAAATGGGAAAATAATAATAATAATATTTAGCTTTTATATAGCGCTTAATACAAATGTCGCTAAGCGTTTTACAAATATACTATTACCCCGGTCATTGGATTCAGTGCTTGCTCGCACACACTGTGACCACAATCTCCACTCCCTGGAGCTTAAAAAAAAATTGTTTGACCAACAATGACGGTCCCATATATTAGTTGTCGAATCGACTTAAGAGCTATAGAGCCAGTAAGTAATAGTCTGATTTTTTCAGACCATTGTACCGAATGGTCATACGTTGTATGCTGCGCAAAGATTCAATCAGTTTAATTTTGGCCATTACAAGAAGTGGGTTATTGATATAGACAAATGCTCATGTACCCATTACAGCTCATTTTATGTATGGTATTAATAGGTATAGCACACCAAAAATAATTACAACAAACACATGTTATTTGATGGTTGCAAATGATCAACTTTATGAAAGCTTCAAAAAACAAAAAACAGAATTGAAATCGGTCAATGTGTTGTGATTTTATACCATTTTTTGGATATCGCAAAATTACCTAAAAACCTGCCAGAAATGGTCAAATTGGCAAAAATGGCATAATTCGACAAAGTTGACAACTTAATTCATCACTTTCTTGGACACAAATAATAAATTAAATTATCAGACACTAAAATATCATCTTTGTGGTAAAAAATACAAAAAATAAAATTCATATATCTATTACCGTTATGAAAACAGAAGCCAACAAAATAAGTCATTTTTGCCATTTTTGCGAATCTGCAGATATGAAAAAGTTGTGAAAATAACTAAGTCCGCCTAATTAATATGCGCATATGTAATCAAATCAAAACCGAACATGATACATCAGTGAAACCTATGTATATCAGACAGGTATAGAAATATATTTCATTTGAAATATTAAAAAAAATCATGAATATTCATCAAATATGCAAATTATGTCATTTCACCTAATTATATATTAGCGCACTCATAATGCAAATTAGAAAAGTCAAACTGTTCATTTTTGGGGCATTTTTAAAATTATATATTCATAGATAATATTTACACCAAATATTAACCTTAAATTCCAAATATTTTTGCAATGCCAATAAAATATGACGATGGAAATTACTTTGATAACCGTCACAGCTATTTCCTCATGTGTTTCACAAATTATTCAGAAAAACCGATCATATGATAAGAATTTGTATATTTTCAGCTACATTACAGTATATTTGCCTATTTAAAAAATGTCAGATTTGAAGATTTATGACGATTTTCCGAGAAACCATTCAACAGGCCATAACATTCCACAGGGACTGAATTTCAGAGTAGCAACATGTTTGGTGACCCCAGTACAGTTGTGGCTACCTTTAGTGTAAATAACAAATTGATTCAATGAGTGAAACACATGAGGATATTGCATTTTTGTAGGGGAGTTTTATACATTGAGGTGCATTTTCACCACGCAGAATAGCAGCGCGAGTCAATGGGCGATCAGCGGGCCATGTCACACATGGCTGAAAAGACAATATTCTAATTAAATAACTAACATATTTTCCACATGCCTATAACAATGAAACTACACAGAATTGTAGTTAAAGGTATGCTTGAAATATATGTGAAATAAAAATTTAAAAATATTGTTTAGTTTTTTACAAATACATTTACAAAAATTGCTATTTCTACCAACTGACTGCTGTTGTGTGTGTGTGTTCGCGGGGCAGACTGTTTGCACAGGCAGTGTGAACCCCTTAATGTTATTACCAAAGAAGAAAAAAAGCCAGTTTCCTTTCATAATTTGAATATTAGGACACTGTTAACGTTTAAATTTCACAGATAGGACATTCATGACATATTCATGATTCCTGCAAAGTTCTACAAAATCGGCATGTAATTGTACTTGACACATTCAACTATTAAAGTCGTTTATATAAATAATTTAAAACTAGACTTTAATTCGTCACTTTGACGAATTAGGTGATACGTGCTATTTTGTTATCATGAAAGTGTGCCGATGATGATCTAATGATAATGATCTTAAATACGATAAAGACCATGATTAAGAGTGGTATAGCGCCCCCTTCAGGTATTCGATAGAGAGTTGTAGAATCAGGATTTCAGAAAAAGTCGCCTAACACGCTAAGAAAATTCTGACATGTCGCCTTTAATTGAAATTTTCACTATGATGATGTCATCGTAATGATAAATGATGTACGTCAATATTGTAGATAAGTTTTTAGCTACACCGTATCAAAAGTTGGGAGAACATAGAGTACAAATAAGCTAGATAGTGCTCAAAGATCAATGTCATGAAGATTCATGATGTGAACGAAATTCACCTCCCTTAGGCATAACACGCAAATTAAGAAAATTCTAAAATGTGGCCTTTAATTGAATTTTGTACTATGATGACGTCAATGAAATAAAAAGTAGTGTCTATTTATCTTGAAGGCAATTGCCTCAACTACATGATACCGACATTTGGAAGAAAATCAGTCAATTTATGAGAAATACACTAAATTTTCCCTAAATATAATGACGTCACAAAATGCAATTTTGTATTTTGACTTTCTAGGCCATTATGATGACGTCAAGATGTATTTAATGGCCTAATAAGATATAAAATCATATCTCCGACTCATAATGTATCTAAATATGAAAAAAAAAATGGCAGTGCTTATTCATCCCGATGTACTTTTTATAGGCATGTTTTTGCCCATATATGCTATGTAGTACATGAGCTCGCACGCACGGATATTTTTCTTCAACGGACACTCATTCCGTTATTAGTAGTGATAAAGAGATGAACATGGTATCAAATTGTTCAAAATAATAAGAGGAATATCCTGTCAAAACAAATTGAGGGGTTAATTTTTTTCGTTCGGCCGTGACGGACGAAAATGTCCAAAAATGCGTGTTTTGCGCGATTTTTTTTGAAATGGTTATAATGGCCTAGAACGTATGCACAAAAAAATTCAGACGATTTTGAGCAATTTAAAATTTTACGCGCACGTTAACGCGCGCACAAACGCGTACGCGCATTTTTGCGAGCATTTATTGACCTGAAATTAACCGGTCAGATATTGACCTTGATCATGATAAATATGAATGAAAAATTACTTTCCGTTATGAAGATATGATCATAAGTTGATTTTCACAAAATGGCGCCTGGATGACGTCACGGTGATCTTGAGTCTCTGAAAAGTCACGCAGTTCTAAGTTAGACTAATATCTATCATCGTTACAAGTTTCATGATAATAGCTTTATTCATTCTTGAGATATCTTGCGAACAAATTCGAGGAAGAATAATAAAAATAAATAATAATAAAGAAAAATCTTGACGAAATCAAAAGGTGATACGTAGAACTTCGTTACGTATCACCTAAAAAAGAGGTAACAGACTATGAACCCTTTTGGGACTCCACATGTTATAACAGATTCAAATGAAAGCTCGGAAATTACAAATACCTGACATACTAGCCTGTCATTTAACTTTCAAACATGCACAAGGGATACCAGTAATTCTTTTTTTTTTTATAAGCTTCGTAATCCAAATATCGCAATTTACCGTTCAAAAGCTTTTTTAAGTCAACGAAAACAGCACTCGCATACTCATTTTTATCGATTGCCTGAAGTCAGTTGCTATCTTCATGAATGTATATACTATGAGAAAATAAAATGGCACTTCTATGATTTTCCTTTTTTCAACAGATCCTTTCTTCTCTTTTTTGACGATTTTCCCCAGCTTCTCTCTTTCCGTTTCTCTTTTTCTGTTCTTACTTTATTTGAAAAATATTTGTTTATGATTATTATCATTATGCAATAGTTTCATCAGGATGGCTGTAATAACGATTTTAAAGTTCTTTTATCGCAGCCAAAAAGAAGATTTACCTGTAACAGTTTCGATGTCTATATAGTTTATTATCATTTTGAAGTGCAATATGTTGAACAATTTTTCTTCACTTCTTATCCCATTTTCATTTTCATTCCTTAATTTGTCAGTGTTGTGTGAATTTTTGAGCAATGCAACTATGTAATCTTTGCATGTATCAATCGTTGGACTTTAACAAAAAAAAAATTTACTTTCAATGAAGCGACATAAATGAAATACAAAAGTATCCTATAAAGGCCTCGTTCTCTGATTACAGCAATGGGACGATGAGATTGCAAAGATGTCGCAGTCGTTGGACTAACCATTGCGACTTGACCCTCAACGGCCCTTCTTCAACAGAATGGACTGCATGTAGGTTAGGCAGGAGCGTCGCCTTTTGTGCCCAAACAAATGAATTTTTTGGAGTTTTTGGATAAGTGGAATAATGTGACGGAAGATTATAACTTCGAAGACAACACATGTGCCGATATTTGTTATCGTTACACCCAGGTAAGTTTCAAAGCTCAAAACCTGTTCTAGCCATTAACAATACATACAATTAACAACTAAATTATTCATACCCTTACCAAGTTTGGTTATTTTCAAGTTTGTGAGAAAAAAAAAATCTTCCTTATTTATGTTTCTTGAAAATGTGACAAATTGCAGCTTCTATCAAATTCAACCAGTTCGCCTTTCATTCTTCAGTTACGAAAAACACACAAAAACATCAAATCAAAAGTTAGTAATATTATTATTTTAATTATCATTATTATTATCATTATCCTTATACAAACAGATGGTGCGGGCTACAACTTCTTTCGTTGGATGTGGCTTGGCTGAATGTTTTGGAGGCAAACTATTCTACTGTATGTACGGACCCAGGTAATTTATTGTCATCATGGCATGATCATTGTTCCCATTTTTCTCAGGGATATTGACACACGCACACACACACACGCACGCACACATAGTTTAAACAAGGTTCTAGTTTATAAATGTATATATATATATGTATTATATTTGGATACATGCACGCAATATATGATGAAGATAGAGAAGATTAATGCTTTAAAACCAACAGTTTTATTAAATCACGTAACCTAATAAAAACGGTTGGATTTAAAGCGGATGAATATCCTCTATCTTCATCATTGCGTATTTGTATTCATATATATATGTATTTGTATATGTGTGTGTACGTGTGTATGTGTGTGTGTGTGTGTGTGTGTGTGTGTGAGTATGGTTGTGTGTGTGTATGAAATCCAACAGTTTTTAATAGGTTTTTATTAAATTTAAAGTAAGAAACTGTTCTTCATATGTTTTTTGTGTCATTATACAGTGCGTCCCAGAAAAAACGAAACCGAGAAGTATCGATGTTTTATCATAACTTAATCACAACCATAATTAACGTATGATACATATTTGGAAAGCTTAGAGTCTCCTCTTTCAGTTGATGCTACTCACGTGATGCATATTTCACGCATGAGTGATTAAAAGCAATTTGAAGGAAGGAAACCCAAAAGTAATTTGGGCGGGCGGTTTCTGAATTTCAAAGAAAAATTCATATTTCTAGAAAGTTTATTTTCTGCCCTTTCATATGATACCTCAATCAAGAAAAATGAGCCAGGAATAACAAAGTTCTGTTTGTTTAAAGTAGCCCTTACATTTTCATAATTTTAACAAACGAAATCGTTTTCACTGGGTGCCTGCCGTAGCAAAAAACAGATTTGACAAAAGACTTAACTCCGTTTCGTTGACAATCAGCCATGCATGAAGACTCTTGTCTACGGCTGATTGTCAACGAAACGGAGTTAAGTCTTTTGTTAATTTCGTTTATTGATACGGCAGGCAGCCAGTGAAAACGAATTCGTTTAATAAAATTATGGAAATGCAAGCACTACTTTAAACAAACAGAACTTTGTCATTCCTCGCTCATTTTTCCTGATTGAGGTGTCATATGAAAGGGCAGAAACTCAACTTTTTAGAAATGTGAATTTTTCTTCGAAATTCAGATACCGCCCGCCAAATGTCTTTTTGGTTTCCTTCCTTCAAATTGCTTTTAATCACTCATGCGTGAAATATGCATTATCTGAGTAGCCTCACATGAAAGAGGAAACTCTAAGCTTTCCAAATATGTATCATTCATTAATTATGGTTGTGATTAAGTTATGATAGAACATCGATACTTCTCGGTTTCGTTTTTTCTGGGACGCACTGTATATAAAGCAACTTTAATGATATTCGTGTGAATGTACTTAACCACTTTCATGACAACTCAAAGTGAAATGAATGACTTTAGTTCATAAAATCATGAGAAAAAAAAGTTGGTCGAGTTGTTCTGATCGAGTGAATCCCTATCCTGGACAGCTAGACCATTCGAGTTGTCCAGGGTCGATCTGTCCGGTGGGCGGGCTGTCAGGACCCATATAGAGACATACTCATATATCGTATCAGGACAATTACCCCCTGGGCAATCACCCCCGGAAAATTACCCCCCGGAAAACTACCCCCCACGGACAATTACCCCCTGGAAATTTACCCCCCGGAGAATTACCCCCCAAAGACAATTACCCCCCAAGGACAATTACCCCCCGGAAAATTACCCCCCGGAGAATTACCCCCCGAGGACAATTACCCCCCAAGGGACAATTACCCCCCGGAAAATTACCCCCCGGAGAATTACCCCCCGAGGACAACTACCCCCCGAGGACAACTACCCCCCGAGGACAATTACCCCCCGAGGTCAACTACCCCCGGAAAATTACCCCCCGGAGAATTACCCCCCGAGGACAACTACCCCCCGAGGACAATTACCCCCGAGGATTTTAATTTATTTATGACGGAATAGATTTGTTTCGTACAGGGGTTGTGTATAAACATATTTGCAATAATCATATTTAATTATATTTCATGTGAATGTATGAGAAAAAAATTGTTAAGGAAGAGTTTTCTAGTACTACAGTGCAAGTAGGCGGGGAGCTCACAAGACACGTCACGGAGTTGCATATTTGTGTTTGCACCTTCAACAAATCATAATTTTCTAATTTTTAATTGGTGAAACTTCTTCAAACTCTAGGCCACACTGTAAAAAAATAATAGTCGAAATAACTCAATAAAATTGAGGAAAATAATTGCCTTATTTTTATTAAGTAAATATCACCTACGGCATCTTAAGTAGAATTTACTTATTTTGCTGAAAATTTTTTTACTCAGTTAAATCGAGTTACGTTAACGTAAATAATTTAAGTATTGTAATCATTTTAGATAATTAAAAAAAAAAGCTATGATAGGATTACATATTGCACGATTTGGTACCCATCTAATCTAACAAGTAACATCCACTAATCATTCATTACTTCTATTTAAGATTAATCACTAATCACTAACACTACTTCTATTTACATACGCTTCAATTCCACACATATTGAAAGGCTCCAAATTTTATATATACTTGATCGTAGCATCTTAAAAGGAAAATTGGTTGACAATTTCCTGAAATATCAAGTTTTATTTTGTTTTGCACTGGGTAACAATTAAAAATTGTCTTGTCTTTGCTTAGCCATGTTAAATGAATTAGTAAATGTTTTAAAGTCCATAAATTTTCATTCAACCACAAAAAAAGAATTGTTTTATTTAAAAAAGAGTTTAATTTGGTCTTAATGAATATTCATAAATTATGTAAATATTTCTATTACGCACTGCATCGGTCCTTACTTTAAAAAGATAAGAATAATCAACATAAATTGTTTGAGTAATACGTATAATTTCTGATTTTGAGTTAAAATTACTAAATAATACAAGCTGAAATTACTTAAAGTTCTTATGTATTTGATTTTACTTAAATATTCCACGTATGTTCTACTAAATTGAAAGTTTGAGTTAGCAAGACTTAAATTTAGTGCGTAAGTGGCAAAACTAATTGTTTTCAAGTAAATTCTACATGGAAAAAATACGTAAAAATTACCAATGAACAAATTCTTTTTTACAGTGCATATGAAAGCTAGAAACATCCACTACCTCCATTCCATCCTTGTGAAGTTTGACTTAATATGCCACATGTATTGAATCAAAGTCAATGCCAGAAGACGCATGTATCAAATCAAAGTACGGAATTTACATTTCTTAGAAATTTAACAATACATTGCGCGCAGATGAGTACGCGTTACAGCTAGTCTCCCCCAAAATGGCACAACAAAGAAATTAGGA
>JAVYIG010015735.1:0-34530 GCA_035222895.1 Strongylocentrotus droebachiensis | reverse complement strand
CTTTCAAATTTATTGCCTTTGTCCTCTCCTGTTTATTTACAATTTCACCTGCTTTTTCAATTCCAGAATTTCCTCTAACTGCTGACTTACATGTAGACTCACTGACTGCTTTACAATTAACAACAGATCCTGAAGAAGTGCCTAAACTGTTCGCACTGTGACGAGAGAATACTTCTTTCTTGCTAGAAATCTCCCCTTGAACACCCAGTGCAGTTCTTGAGTCTGTGGATTCACAACTCTGGTTTGGCTGAGCTTTTTCTTGGAGAGGGACAGCAACCTCTTGTATCTTGTTGAAGTCTGCCTCTGCCTTCTCAACAGCTAGAAGTACATCATCGTCAAAGTCAAAATCACCACCAAACGACGACTGGAAGGAGTGGTTGAGCTCTACAGGCTATTTGAATGAATAAAACACACATCCATGTCAAATAACATTGACTCTCATGAAAATATTTGTTGTCATTTCAATTTCTTACTGAATCTGTAATTTGCATTTGTCAATTGATTTGTTGAATAATTATTAGTTTGTTAACTTTACTTTGTTTATTGTTTGTATTTGAAATGTTAGTGGTAAATATTTTTGTGCTCCTTGAGTGCCTTTATAGGCAGACATGTGCGCTATACAAATCTTAATTTATTACTATTATTATCAACATTCAAATAATTTAAACTTTTCCTGTTCCACTCAAGGACACTGCAACACAATTCACTTACATTGTTTTTTAAGTTTGACTTTGAAAAATTTCAACTGCATATTTCATAATTATCACAATATTTACAAAACCAAATATTCAATGCCAGTGCATTTTATCAACCAGAGCTCCCCAAGGTCTGATTAATATTTTAAAGACATTTAACGATACAAAAATATAAAAAGAATTCATTATATTGATTTCACATCATGTAGGGAAGACTGACGGGAGACTTACACAAGGAGAGCGAGAACGGTCTCTTTCTTTTTGCAATCGAGGTGAACGTCTCTTGCATTGATCACCAACTGCACCTCCAACTTTCCTCTTCTTTGCCAAATCTTCTTCCTTCTCCTTCTCTCTAAATTTCTCTCCCTCTGCTCCTTCCTGGACTTGCTTTGGGACCAGCACAGGTACAACTTGTCTTGGAATATGCTGCCCCAACCTTTTACGACTTCCCCCACTGGCCAATGGGTGGGTCCTGCGGATGTTGCCCCACGGGATCCTGTGCTACCTTGGGATATCTTGCCGCCATCTTGGGATGTCACCGACTGGCCGGTCTTGATGGCGGTGAAGGAGCTGTCCCGGAGTTTTGACACCTTCTGTTGCTTCCATGTCTGGGTCAGTTTCTTCATTCCACACACAGGCACACCAGTAGGTCACAGTAGATCGAGGAGCCAGGAGTGGAGCCGATCACGATCTAGTGATTGAGAAAAGAAATTCCATAAGAAATTCATGAAGGATCCAATTCTTTCTTCTTTTTTTTTTTTGGGGGGGGGGGGGGGGGGGAGGCAGGGGCGGGGCCGGGGTAAACTAAATATACAACTTCAACTTGAACTTTGTTCATTCATGAATACCACTGTTTATAATGCTAGTATAGGGTATCTCTAGGCTGGAGTCACAGGTCGATAGTATGGTCATAGTTCTGAACAAGCGCAAAAAAACTGAGGGGAAATTTTCACCAGATTCCGCTCGCTAACAATCCCGAAGCCCCCCCCCCCCCACCCCACCCTGTAACTTGTGCGAGCGTTAGCCATTTCGTCTGTGTATGGGTACATATAAAAACTCTTTCTAAGAATTCCCATACGAGATGGTTATTTCTGTATAATAACGTACTATAAACGCAGAAGGCCGGAGCTGCTAGCAGTCAACCATTACCAGCACCTATACACCAGACTGCCCGCCGCCCTGGCCCGGCCACCAGGGCCAGCCGCCCGCTTACTTTCCCTAGCGGCATTACTATTTCCGGCGTTCTTGAAGTTGAAGCTGTAATTTGAATTTTGAAAGCCAGATTCTATTATTGTATAATACTGTACAGGTATTCAGATACTAAGTAACAAGCACTTATGTAATTTGTATCTTAATACTATGAGGTGACACATAACAAGGCAAATTACTTACAATTTCATCGTCTTTTGACGGACATCTCGAACCGCATCGGTCACCGGTCACGCTTGTTTATTTTTGTGTTGATGAAAATTTAAATGGACCGCTCTCGATGTTCCGATTTTGACGTAGAGGGCTTTATCAATGGATTGCTTTATCAACTTCGGAGAATTGAAGAAGATCCTTTGAAATTTAAACATTCTAGTTTCTGTATTTTATATGTAAATACGTTTTTTTAATAATAAATATGTAAGGAAGTTCCCTTTTATTTAGTCAAGGCATAACGTATCAAGGAGTTAGTCATATAGTTCAGTGGCGGATCCAGGGGGGGGGGGGGGGGGGGAGGGGGGCACAGGGGGCACGTGCCCCCCCGGCCCAAAAAAATGTTAAAATCAGCCCTAAATTCGCCCAAAATATACAGAAAAACAGGGGCGTGACCCCCCGGCCAAACATTTTTTTTTTTTTATTAAAAAAAAAAAAAAAAAAAAAAAATTGCCAATGGCTGACCTAAAAAGGTGACCTTACCCCCCCCCCCCCCCCCCCCCCAACGAAGCAAAATGTTAAATTAAAAAATTTCGTGACCAAAAAAAAAAAAAAAGTGTCCTCTTACCCCCCCCCCCCCCCCCCCCCCCCCCTGCTTATTCAGCGGCTGGCTGAGTCGTTGCGATTTTTTCAGGACTAACAAAAATATATATATATGTTCTCTTTCCCACACGGTGCCCCCCCCCCCGTGTGCCCCCCGGCAAGAAATTCCTGGATCCGCGCCTGTAGTTAAAGATGAACATGTTTTTGCAATAAATATTGGGATATGATTATCTCAATCATATTTCTAGCTCTAGCATTCACCTCCTCTCACTCAAATCCACTGTCTTTATATTGTGAAAAGTATTACAGCACTAGCAAGAAAACAGTTCTTGTTTTTCCCTCATACCCATCTATACTAAACTGTTTGTGTACAATTCAATTTAAGAAAACGTATATCATTACAATTCAATAGAACTATAAAAATTCCATTTTTGTTCCATGTTTTTCAGCAGTTTGAAACTACACATTGCTGTCTTCAAAGTTCTTTCCTTTTAATTCTATTTTTAATTTTTGTATACTTTGAGGGAACATTGCATCATTAATTATGTTCTTTTTTTTCTGTTTACCTAAAATTAAAAAACATCAGACACACACACAACTATTAATAAAGAAAAAAAGAAAAAAAGAAAGAACAATAACATTATTTCTTCCAAAATCTCATACTCAGCCTCATGTCACAATATCATGATACTTCTTGATCCGCAAAAACAACAACAACAAATCAATGCAACACATGTAGTTTGATACATGACTCATTTATTGCAATGAATGCGAGCAACTGTTATTGATGCATGGATGATAACGTAAACACCCCTCCAATATGGCACTTAAATAACAATGGTATGATGATATACAAAACATATAACTCATTATTTCAAACAGTGATGGTCATGGTTATGAAACCCATTCATACCTACATGAACATTATCTCACTGAGCTAGGCTAAGCTATTTTGTTCCATACATTACGACCACATAAGTACAGGTGTTATAGTCAAGTGGTTTAAGCACTTGACTTGACATGCAAAGGTTGCGAGTTCCATCCCAGACACAGCACTAATGTTCTTTGGCAAGGCATTTATCTACATTTGCCACTCCATACCCAGGAGAGAAATAGGGACCTGGAAGGATGATGAAAGCAATTTTGTTTGTAATGGCCATAATCATGCCTCACGAGGACAATATGGTATTAATACTCCTCAGGGAGTGGAGAAGGTGCATTAATGGATCTGATGACCGGGGAAATAATATCTGTTAAGCGCTATAGAGACAGTGATTTGTATTAAGCGCGAAATAAATCCAGATTTTTGTTATCCAGATTTTAGTTATCCTCTTAATTGCTGTCTGTCATCAATTATCCCATTAAAAATCCTCTAACGAAGCAAGAAAATTCTCCCTTGAAAGGATTTTTCAAGGGATTTTTTAAGGGATTTTTCTGTGTGACACCGCCTAATGTGTACATCTGGTCACAGCATTAAGTTGATAGAAATACTAGAGCTCAGATCAGATATTTGAAATGAAATGAGACGTTTGATGTCGATTTCATGTTTTGAATTCAACAATACTCTGTAACATATGAGACTCCACATGACTAAACACCCAGGACCTACCCTCATAAATACCAATGTCTTGGCACGCTGGTATATTAATCAATGTAAATATATGGTATTCAAGGGCTCAACACATTATCAGTAGGCCAAAATCTAAGCCTGGACCCCCCCCCCCCCCCCCCCCCGAATTAACAATTTTTTTACATAGGGTGCATGCCCAGAAGAAGTTCAATTCGAACCCTCTTGCTCTGGCCATTCACTACAAATGGTTATATGCAAGTTGGGATTAGAAATTCAATTTAGATTTTCTCTTGAGTTACCATGAGAAAACATTTACGAGTTTCTCACTCATAAAAAGAGATAATGCAGCAATGATCAAAATTTGCAAGCAATATATTTTCTATGGTACCCATAGACTTCCTTCCATGCTGTTTGATAATGTCTTTTTATGCAAAAAAGTAAGTTGAGCCAAATAAAAAGTGATTTGCACACTAGCACATATCTACATTCAAATATATATTTCATTTTATTTAAATATAACTCTAACCTATGCACAAGCACTTCTTTACACATACAAAACTTTTTGATAGTAACAAATACAATGATCATTTCTATTAAACCTTACTCTTATAGACATTTCATTCAAGTTTTGACAAAGTTATTTCTAGGTCTTAACAAAACAAAACTGTATCAACTTCTTTCTTTGTTTTCTTAAGATTCCTTTCTTGGTATGAATCTTTAAATACAAGATAATTAGCTCAAGGAGGGTAATAACAAACTATTCATGTTATCAGAATTACAGAAACACAGTTTTTGTGTTTTATTTATTCACTGTTAGGGGCAGGGAATGGGGCAGGTGGAAAAATATCTTTCACTGTTTCTGAATTTAGTAAGAATAGTTATGATAAAAGGATTGATATTGCGCCTTTTCTAGAGGATACAAGGTGCTGTCCCTTAATCTAAAGATAAATTAAGAATTGTAGAGGTTTGTTTTCAGATGTTTTTTTAAAGTCATGAGAAGTAATATTTCTCTTTTAAGCAGGGAGTTTTGGCAAATAGGGGTAAACACTTAACACAAACAATTATCAATGGAACCTTGCATGAAATAATATTGTAAAAAAAACAGAGACTCGAGAGCCAATATGGCTCAGTTAATAATTATGAACAAAATAAACCTTGTAATATACAAGATCTTTTAGCACTATTTTCAGCTGCTCTTCATACGGCCACCAAAGCAATGTATTGCTCATGGTAGTTACAGCCTTTTTGGGAGCAGCCAACAATATAAAGCTCTGCCTTCACGGGGTGAAGATATTAGGGTCTAAGTTCTATACTTGCACAAATCCATGAATTTGAATCGAATATCGATACAAACAGCAAGACAGCAAGACTATTAAATCACACAGATACATTTTCTAACACTGACTGCAAGACAATTGATTTGCATTCAAATCCTTTTCCAAGGAGGTGTTGCATGGAGATGTTTGAACATTATTAACAATCTTTAACAAATACCCTTTTAGTATTTCACTTCTGGGGTGACCCGACCTTGCTCCTGTGACGATTGATCCAGACTCAAGTAACGCCTGGCTGGAATGCTCCCCAGGGAGTAGAGATTGTGCACACATTGTGTGCGGGCAAGCACTGAACCCAATGACCGAGGTAATAGTATATCTGTCAAGCGCTTAGAGACATTGTATTAAGCGCTATATAAAAGCGGAATATTATCATCATTGTTATTATTACCGTAGGTAAAGGGTTAGGGCTAGGTTGTCAATTGGGTTTCAGCTTAGGTTTAGGTGTAGGGTTAGGTTGCTATTGGATTTTAGGTTCAGGATGGGTATGGGATCGGGTCCAGGGTTGAAGTTAAGGATGTGGTTATTTTCGAAAATTGATGCGGAGGGATCGTCACAAGAGCAAGTATCGCAAAAACCCCATATGGAGATGCTGAACGCTTACCGATTGAGCAAGACACAGACTATTAACACGTGACCCGTTTCAAACACTGTTGCATGCATAAGATATGAGTTGATGCAGAGCATATTTTAACATTTTGGTTATGAATACAACAATGTACACTGTAGTTAAAACCAGCATTTACTACAAATAGTAAAGAGAATTGTACAGATAATCACATAATCTTTAACCCCTTCACTAAACAAATTTCTCTTCTTTGGCGATACACACTTCTTGTCCAGTCAATAACATTTTAAACAGCGAGTGAGAACAACACACCTATCCATAATACAGTGAAACCTGCTTTCAAATAGCGACCACCTATGTATAAAGACCACCTGTCTATAAAGACCATATTTTTAACGTTTTCCTTGACAATTGTTTCTCATAGAAACCTGTACAAAAGGAACATGTTCCTAAGGACCACCTGCCTATAAAGACCACTTTCCTTGTCACCCTTGAGTGGTCTTTATAAACAGGTTTCAGTGTATTTAGTTTCTTACAGGATTAGACAGCACATGATGGACTGAATACATAAGCTTATAATACAAAAGGAGGGCATACATTTTGTTTGAGATTTACCTATGTATCACCCTTGGGTGGTCTTTATTTACAGGTTTCAATGTATTTGGTTTCTTACAGGATTAGAGAGCACAAGGACTGAATACATACGGTAAGCGTATAATACAAAACGAGAACATAATTTTTGTTTGAGATTGGTGCATACCTATTTATACCCCTCAGGTACATGCACCACTTTAATTAGACACAAAGTATATTCACTAAATTATTTAACTTTGAACAGTTATTAACTTGTTGTACACATACCAGTATTCTTTTTAGGGGAGCAACACCTTTTCAAGCACAATGATTTTTGTGGTTTCCCTTTTCCTTGCCTCTATTTATATTTGTACGACTTTACCTTTTGATGTAGTTTTGATATGACGATGAATAAATAAATAAATGAAATGAATTGAAGGGAGTTCAACGTATGTAAAGTTACTGTAAACACAAAAGAAAAGTATGCTGTCATACAACTTTACATTTACATGTACCAAGCATTATGTTTTGCCGTTTCCCTCTTTGAGTCTGAACTACGGTACGTAAGAGGAGAAGATATTTGTATCTCATAGAAGAACAAAAGCTATATATAACTATTTGCTTGCTTAACAGGAATATGAACATTTATATACGCACCAATTACATACACATGGGATTACTGCCGCAGTGATAAATTAGAAGATGCATAACCTCATGTAAAAAAAGAAACTCAAACATGGCGTAAAAAAAGAAAACTCACGACAAATTATTCTAGAAACCAGCTGCAAAGGAAAACACATTACATATCACAAAGTATAAAAAAGTAAACGATACAAAGAACACAGGGTTATACATACAAATAGTTTGCTTGTTATGATTGACTACAAGATAACACTGCATTAAGTTGACTTCCTAGATCAGAGAAGACCTTTGATGCCTCTCTATAGGCCTGTTTTCATCAGCTCGAGTTTGCCAAATAAAACACCATTTTAACTATCCTGATTGCAAATTAGCCAGTTAATTTGCGTCTTCAATAGCCCGCAGTTGCAATTAGCAGGATATTTGGTTGAGAAATATACCGCTATTTGGGAAATAGCAGGCTAATTTGCGCCTGCCCAAGCTAGTTTGTGATGAGTGTATCGGTCTGGTGAGGATGCAATTTCGAGCTTCGGGATAATATCCCGAGTCTGAAAATAGCGGGTTATTTGGCAAACTTGAGCTGATGAGGACAGGCCTCATGACATTTGCTCAAGATATCTGCCTACAATTTACAATTTAATTTACATCAAAAAATATAACAGAGCCAATTCAACCAACAATGTAAAAATGGTGAAAAGCTGGTGAGTTTCTGTTTGAGAGACACAAATTCAGGACAGATAAGAACTTAATTTTTTCACCATTTTAATGTCCTAAAACTGTTCATGTATTATTTGATTGGTATACTCATTGTATGTTTTCCGATTGGTCAAATAAATAATAATAATAATATGCACTAAAATTACAAAAATCTCCCCCCCCCCCATTATTTTGTGCTCGTAAACATGGCCTGTAACACTTGTTGTTTTTCACATTCAAGACCGAAGGAAGAAGCAGAAAATAGATGCATCAAATTCATATCTACATGCTATATTTGGAGGTGACAGTCAACTTAAATTTTAACATAGAGAAGAAAGACAATTATCTATAGGTATAACAAAAACAAAATCAATAATTACGACAGAAAAGATTGCACATAAATCTGAAATATTTCATTCAATAAATATAATTAACTGTATTTCACATCAATTAACTACCAGGGTCCAGTATTATCTTAATCAATCTTCTTCTAAACTCCTTAAAAAATGTTCAGCAATTCAAGTTTGAGCATCGATATCTTTCTTGTTAAAAAACATGCATTACCAAACTTGAATTTGGTGTCATTGAAAAGCCTGCTTATTTCCCTTTACAATAGAGGTGTTGTGGTCGAGTGGATACGTCGCCGGACTGTCGATCACAACAAGGTCCGCGGTTCGAGTCCCGCCGCCGCACTAATGTCCTTTGGCAAGACATTGATCTACATTTGCCACACTCCACCCAGGTGAAGTAAATGGGTACCTGGTAGGAATTTATTCCTTGAAATGCAGCGCGCGTAACAGCTGCACTGCTAAAGCCAGGGTAATTATGCTGCATTATTGTAGAGCGCTTTTGAGACTTCTGATAAAGTAAGTGTTAGGCGCTATATAAGCAAATATAATTATTTGTAATGATTATGTAATTATGGAATGTGCAGTACACATGAATATGGGGCAAAGTTAAAAGTGACATGTTGCAAAATCAATGTATTGTTATTGTCAAGAGTGAGATGTTCATTTGTTTGGAGGATGGACTGTTTAATGATATCGAGGCAGGCATTCATGAATGTCAAAGGTGTATTCTCCTAGTCCTTGAAGGCTGAAACATGTTTTGTGGTGCGGGGTCACATATTTGCAAATACATTTTGTTTGACTAGGAAAGCAACTGCATGAGATTTTCATTTTTAAACTCACTTATAAAGGGCTGTTGATCCTAAAACTCCTTGCTTATACTGCAGCATTAGATTCTTATACAGAAGATAATCAATTACCTATGAAAGTGGTTATACCTTGCAAATGTCCGAAAATACAATTATCAAAATATATTAAGGTTTAGAAAACTGATGGCAAGAAAATGGGACTACATGTACTTGAGCTAAGACAGTTTTTCAGATAGGGAAATTTTACGATCATCTGAAATATAAATTATGAAGGAAATAGAAAACAGCTCATTTTTTCATACGGTACTATGCATAGAAACGGTTGTAAATCTATCAACAAATTCTTTCCTTGCTTTGCGAGAGATTTTAAATAGATGCAGAAATTCCGAAGAAGTTTGCATATTTTCCAAATTTAAAGAATCATTTGCAAATGCACATATTGAAGCCAAGAAAAGAGTCAGATTAAACTCTAAAATGCCTTGTGAATATAAACAGATACGAATATAATCACAGACATGAAAAGAAAATATACCAAGACACCTACATGTAAGTAAAAACATATCTACTTTGGTTGTTATAGAATATGCTCTCCAGAATGACTTTCATGCAGTACCCCAGTCACCCCACCAAACCGATTTCAAATATTACACTCATTCACCCATTCGAGATACAGTGAAATAATGTTAAGTCGCTTGCTGATATGGCGTCAGTCTGGTTTTGGTGTTGTCAGTGTTAAATACCGAGGCATTAATTCATCTTTGCAATTTATCTTTACATCTTTGAAGACTGTGGAAGAAAGAAGACTGGAAAATACTGAAAACATCATGCGGCAATACTTCTTTTTTCTTATAATGAGCGAGCAATAACATATTCTAAGTCTGTATATATACGGGAGGTGCTAACTCTGATCCTGTACTATACCGGAGAGTATACTTTCAATGTTTCTACTGATCTGGGACCTGCCTTCATGCTTGCAGTCACAGTCGCACATGCAATTACACTTGTTACAAATCTTGGAAGAGTTCTCTGACACGGAGAGGAGGGGCTGGGAGTAGTCCAGCGGTTGGACCTCGCTGCTCAAGAGTTCATTGATGAAGGCTTCCGTAGAACAGCTGTTGCTTCTCGAGGGAGTCCGAACTGCCCGTTCCCCGTGGCTCTTCCCCCGACTCGAACCACAGCTGTCGACGGACGGTGGGGAGAAGACATCGTCGGAAAGATGGCTGCTGGTGCTCGGTCGACTATGTATCAAGTTAGAAGGAGTCTCAGCAACCGATATTGAAATTGGTTTGATTGTATTCACAGTAGAGGTCGGAGCAATGTTTGCGACTGTCGGTGCTTGGTACACAATGTGCTGTCCGGGTCGAACAGAGGGCAAGGCGGTACCGCCCAACTGCGTTTGTATGGTGCCGAGCTGAGGCTGGGATGGTTGCATTATAACACCCTGCTGGGGTATGCCCATATACTGGGCCATTTCAAGCGGTACCATCTGTGCACCGACTAGATTGCCGGTGGCAAAGTACTGGGGGATGAGATAGGTGCTGGATAACCCGTTGGCACCGGGGGTCTGGACCAAGGTACCGCCTGCAGAGGGTAACCCTCCCAAGATCTGAATGCCACCCTGAGGGGTGATGGAGACCGGTATAGCCGTGGGCTGGAGCTGATGCGAATGGTGCTGGCATGGGGGTGTGGGGAGGACCTGCGGTTGGGGTTGAGGTTGGGGTGGTGCAACTGTCAGTGTCCGTTCATCGGTGGCGATACCTCCGGTGATGATGTGAACCTGAGGGTGCATCTGGGGTTGGATTACAGAGCTCTGGATAGGCTGGTTGGGGAGTGCTACAGTATTGGCCGTTGAAGCAGGTTGTATCTGTTTCAAACAAAACCAATAGAATATTTGGTTAAATGACCTCATAAGGCATGTTCTTCAAATCAATTCAACACAAACATACATGTACCAATACATCACATCCCTTTTATACCAGTAAACATGATTTTAATAAAGAGTTCTTCATTTACAAGATCTCTTTTAGGAAATAATTGCTATCAGCCTCAACTTTTTTTCTTACTCATACTCATATTTCCCATGTCAAGAGTCTTTAAATTAGAAGAGAGAGATAGATAGAGATAGAGAGAGAGAGAGAGAGAGAGAGAGATAGAGAGGGGGAGACAGAAAAGAGGGAGACAGAGACAGAAAGAGAGAAGAACAAAATTGAGAGAGAGAGAGAGAACAAAACCCAACCAACCAAACCCACCCAAACAAATAAACAACCAAAAAAGAAAGAAAAAAAGACGGATGAGATAGATGAGATTAAAAGGAGTCCTTATTAGGGGACAACATTCTACTTTTTTCTTCCACCACTATTTTCCCATGTGACAACAGGCTTGCAAAAATACTCATCAATAGATAGACTGGAAGAAATGAGTCCATACAAAACAAATAAATGTCCTTCAAGGCATTAATCTTCATTTGCCACACTCGACCCAGGTGAGGTAAATGGGTACCTGGCAGGAATCAATTCCTTGAAATGCTAGAGCGCTGTAATGGAAGGTAGGCTAAACCCAGGGTAATAATTAATGCGCCTTGGAATAGAATTTCTAGATAGAGGGCGCTATAGAAATGCCTATATTTATTAAAAAATTATAATTTCTTACCCTAGCAGTCTGTTGCACTGGTTGTGGAACCACTGGTTGCTGAGTTGTCTGTGTTTTAGGCACCAAGGACTGGAGGACGTCCGGAGTGATGACCAGCTGGGTGGGAGGCACAGAGGATGAGGCCCCTTGGTTGATGGTGATGACAAGGTTCTGGGTTCCGTTCCCGCAAGGAACGTTCTGGACTGTCACAGTCTGCCCTTGGGAAGCTGTGGATGACAGAAAATGAAGATTTTTCATTGAGAATTAGATTTTGTTTGAAAAACGCTTTCTTCAATGAACCTTGATTTTCTTCATTAAATTCAAGAAATAGCAACAACCCCCCCCCCCCCCCCCCCCCCAAAAAAAAAACAGAATTTGTGAAATCTTCACTAAGAGCTTTGGCAAGATCTTTTGTACATGTAAGTATGAGCTGAGTGTGTGTAGATGGGCTGTACAGATGTTTATCAGTCAGATAAGATTACTTAGGTCTAGGAACCAACCTTTTAACATCACCATCCAAAAGACATGACTCAAATATGAAGCTGGAATCTGTCAAAGTCATTTTGTAGGAGAAGACAGAAAGCTGACCAAACCAATAGATCAACTCACACCTCACAGTAAACTTTACATAACTTTTTAATTTTTTAAAATTACTATTTTAACTTATTAATTTTGTACATGTACAGTATGTCGGGACCCCACTGGAAATAAGCTTTTGAGCTTTCGTGGGTTATCCTGTTCCAGTTGGCATAATTTTTGATCTATTATTCTTGTATATTGTTGTATGTTGGAAGCTTGATGAATAAAAATCAATCAATCAATCAATCAATCAATCAAATAACTGCTGAAATATGTGATGTCTTACCTGCTTTAGGAGCCTCTTGTTTGACCGAGATTTGGGTTTCAGGTGGAGGGATGACTGTGGAAGATGGAGCTACGTTACTAGGCTGAGTCTGGATGATAATTGGCTGACCGTTGCCTTCTAAATTGATGTCCTGAATCTGTGAACATACATACAAAGGATGTGTTTACAAATAAATGAAAATTTGTCAATGTCTTACGAATATACAGTCGAACCTGCTTTAGTGACCACCTGTCTACAAAGACCACATTTTTTGTTTCCCTTGGAAATGATTTCTCATTGAAACATGTACCAAAGGAACCTGTCTACAAACACCACCTGTCCACACAGACCACTTTTTGTGCGGTCGCTGTAGACAGGTTTGACTGTAAAAGGTTTTGGTACACCACTCCAAGTCTATTGAATTAGATTGATTTAGTCATTTCATGTGGCTTCTTTTTGGAAGTACATGCAGGCAGCCAAGCGATCTACAGCTTCTTATCCTATCTGAAGGACGGCGTCATACAGGATTTGTATCAAGGGCAATGGAAAGCTGACTTGGTTCTATAGCCACTTGTTCTATTGAACCATTTCGCTATTACACTGTCAAAGAACAAGTTCTAGGCTAAATCACCTTTGGTGTCTCACTCGAGGAAGCCTGGATAACCTCAGAAATACCCATGCCAAAAACACCCATCATGTCTTCAATAATTGACCAATAGTGGGACATTTTTCAGATTAAAGATAAAGTTGAGATCTGGTCATGCGATTGTATTGTGAAAGAAACTGTGTGGAATCGATCAGAAAAAGTTGAACATTTTTAAGCTGCTACATGTCTTTAAAATATGAAGGCATTTGAAGAGCCATGCTTTGCGGGAAACTTTTTTTCTCTGATGTTCTTCCATACTTGTATTATAACAATGATATAATGCTCACAAATTAGTTTTTCCCCTCTCACCAGAACTCAACCTTCTCTTTAAGGAACTGATATCCGGATTGTGTATAAGTATTAAAGGTAAAGACTAGTTCTGGTCATGCGATTGCATTGTGAAAGAAACGTTCTGGAATCAATTAGGAAAGGTTGATCATGTAGCATATAAGTATTAGTGTGTACTACAAGGTTCTGGAATCATCAAAATGATAAGAAATTTGGCCCAGTCTTGGTAAAGTTACAAGTACTGTACACAGAAAGATGTATATGGGACTACGCAACACGTGCGCGATATCTATCCAGTCCAGATACAGTAGATATAATAATTTACAAAATATATCAATTAGTAGGCGGTTTCCCGGCAAAATTTGTATCATCACGTAGTAGTCAAAACATATTCTTTCGTAATAAGAGCTTCCATTTCATTTTTTGAGAGGGGGCATTTCCAAAACTGGTCTTCACCTTTAAACCCAGAGGCACAGATGCACCACTTGAATTCACTTCCAACTTGTTTGAAAGACCAATGGCCCAATAGCTACACAAGTTGACCTTCATAATGAATAGGGGGAAAGGGAGGATAGTTTACCTTTGGTGTTTCGCTTGTGGAAGCTTGAATGACCTCAGTTGTGGAAGAAATACCCATGCCCAGCACTCCACTCAGTGTGTTCAATATCTGAGCTGCAACCTCGTTGCTAGCCTGCCATCATGTAATACAATGTAAAAGATTCAGTAAGTTAATGTTCAATCACCATCAGGGGGGGGGGGGGTTTCACAAAGACTAAGATCGACTTTATGTCGGACTTGACTATGACAGGCCATTAAGGCCACTGGTTCCTCTAACCATTCCTGGCATTGGTTTATCAAGGGTCGTTCAAATCACGATCACAAATCTACAGAATTCTCCTTTTTTGGATAGTTCATTATTGAAGTTAAAAATATTATCTAAAGATCATGATTGAGAGACCAATGGTGAGAGCAACCAGTGGCACGTGGCTTGCAATAGTTAAGTCCGACTTAAAGTTGATCTTGTGAACCACTCCCCTGATGTGCATCGATTCTCATGAAACTTGCTAGGTTAGAGCAATCATCTACATGTATGTCAGGTATACGTAGGAAGGCTACTGTACTACATGAACAAGAATAAAATTGTTAAACTGTGATCTAAAAGCCTCATAGAATTTATGGAATGTTATATAATCTAAACAAATTGTACTGTACTAATTCTTGATTATAGTCAGGTTTCATTCATCTACAATTAAATTTAGCTCCGGACTGGACATACACTGTATCTGCTGACTGCCTTTTTATTTACACATGTGCGTTGTGTATGTGCTCTGCTAATCACTTTCGGCCACCTAGGTTTCATTACGATATTGGATCCTTAAAGGGCAACATTTCATTTAATTATGTACATGTCAATTTGTTTCGAAACTAAAGGCACAAGTTTGACTACAGTAGTACATAATCAAACTATATACCGTAATTAACGTTGTATAAACCGCCCTAGTGTATGAACCTTTTTTTTTTGTGCCAACCTTTTTTTTTTGCCAACCTTTTTTTTTTGCCGTTTTTTTTTTTGCCGACTTAAAAAACTGTAGAGGATCTAGGAAAGAACCTTATGGTACCCAGTGTAATAGAAGAAAAATTGGAGGAATTATTATTATCAACTACATATTGAAATCTATCAGAAAGATTACTTTCAAACCAAGATGACAGACAAATTTGAGTGATGTTCTAGTTTCCGAGTGGTGAGTCAACACACCGATTACTGAGCTGGGAGACATTGCCAGGCATAGCGCCAGGTGGAGAGGCATAAATCGAAACTTTAAAGGTAATACAAAGTTTTGGGAAATTTTGAAAATTTGGTGGATAGTGAATCTTTACAACTTTGATATATTTGGATGCCCCTGTGGATGTATTATAAGCACTAAAAAAAGTAACCCCTAAAACACTTCTGTTTTCGAGAAAAATTGAATATAAAAATTTACTGGTGCTCCCGGTAAATTTTGATAAATTTCAAATAGCGCCTACGGCCGTACAATGGTAGCTGCGACCATGAAAATCTCAGAATATGTAGTTGTGATATATAACTTCCAAACGGGAATAGCTAATCGGTCGATTTTATTCAAAAAACATTGTTTCATAGCTAAATTGATATCTTGACCTTGAGAGGGAGCTATACAACATAAAGAGTTTATTATTTATAATTTCATAACTTTTGACTCGATTTCAACCGGGACAACGATCAATGAATATTGTAGGAACGCATATGCTTCCAATATGTTAATTCGAACCAAATTCATGACCCCATACCAAAACTTTGTAATACCTTTAAATTTTTTTTTTTTTTTTTTGGTGTACCATGTATAAACCGCACCCACGACTTTGAATTTTTTTTGGCGGCAAATAGTTGCGGTTAATACACCGTTAATTACGGTACAGAACAGTTCAATATGTACAATAATAATAATAATAATAATAAAAATAATATGTCTTGTTTACCAAGGGTAGCCTCATCAGTATTCATACTGTTCTCCCTGAGGGCCCTGAGTGAGCCTCCCGACTCTATGAAAACTACAATTACATACAATTGAGTTGAAGCAATGGCTCTTTATAATCACCTGTACAACTTGCTCCTCCAATGACTGCTCATCACTAACGCTTCCAGCTCCACTACCATCACCACCATCTCCTACTCCTCCCCCTGACCCCTCCCCATCCTCCTCCTCCCCCTCCGGATGATCTCCATCTGCCTCCTCCTCCAGCCCGGAGAGGCTGGTGGCATCCTGCTTCTCATGGTGGCCCCTCTGGTGACTCTTGAGGCTGTACTGCGTGGTGAAGGCACGCTTGCAGCCGTACTGGACGCAGGTGAATGGCTTCTCACCTGGATTCGTGGACAATTCAAGAGAATTTTTTTTAGAAATTGTAGACAGATTTTTTTTTTTTTTTTTTTTTGGGGGGGGGGGGGTTCTCTCTTTTTCTGCTTTCCTTGAGGATTGCTTGACCCGACTGCTATAAAAGCATGTATATGCTTGTAAGTAAACAACCAAGGTACCGACAGCTGTACAGTAAGTCCTCTGTGAAGGACTTCGTAATGAGGATGAAAGCCTTACCAAAGGGCACAAGCGCAATTACTTGGTTTCGACCCGGGACTTCCCGGTTACGAGAGCAAAAAAACATCAGACTAAAATGTCAACTACATAACAAACAAAAAGAACAACAAAATGAAAAACCTCAACAATAACACAATCAAAATTACAAAAGGAGAAAATCTAAATCTTCACAGTTGACCTAGAATCAATATGTGAATGTACACTAATAAAATGGCTTTTTTTCCTCTTTTAAACTCTCTTCTGCAATTTCTTGAAAACGTATTTTTGTAGCCATTATTCATGTTATGAAATACGAGTCAATATTACACAAGTAATCAACAAAATGTTTATTCATATATATTTTACTCTCCAGTACATATTACTGAGTGCAAGAGAGAAATATATGTATGGTAATTAAGTTACATTAAATACCTGTATGAGTTCTTATGTGCGTCTTCAAATGATGACTTGCTACAAACGCCTTTCCACAGGTTGCAAAGTCACATCTGTGAAGAGAGAGAGAGAGAGAGAGAGAGAGAGAAACAGTTGTTAATTAAAAGAAGCACTTTGCTGGTATTAACCGACTAAATATGATATGAGAATAATGACATTATATAATTCACCATTTCTTTCACTGATTAACTAAGGAAAAAAAAAAGCTTTTGATCAATATTAACTTGAACGTTACAGCTTTAAGGAAACAGAGGTCCGCACATTGTGAAATTGAAGAATATTCTGATAGCACTGCACTCTTAACTAAGGAATAATTTTGTTAAGGTCTTTAAACTTTTTGATCAAACCAAACTGTATATTTTTCTTGAATTAGAAATCCATATTTCCCATGTACAAACAACACCTGCAACATGCTACTGTGTCAGCAGCATAAGAATTGTAATTGTACATGTACATGCATACAGTAAGTTCAGCTTCAAAAGAAGAAAGTATTTAATTACCCATTGAAAGTTACAGCTGTCAAATACTATTGGTACTTTTGTGCAGTTACCGTAGTACAATGTGCATTACACAAGTACATCATCAAATAGCACCAGTGCTTTCGTACTTGCAAAGTCCATTGTATCTCCAGTCTCAACACACATACATGTACATTAATTTCAAAAGTCAGGTGCTACAGTACTGGTCAATTACACTGTACATGTACATGTACTGTATGATCTCTTTCATATGGCCATAACCAAAACTGTACAAAAAAGAAAACTAATTAAAGAGACTTCTGGCTTAGCAGGTTGAAGGTTTTATTCTTGTTGGCAAGGCCAAGCAGGGTTAAAGGTACCTTACAAGTAGGTTATATGTCATGGGGTTTCCCACCTGTCGTTATTGTAATTAAAAAGGATAAATTGTATACTGCGATGGCATTCAATCTTTAATAGATTTTTAATGAAGAAAATCACCTGCTTTCTTCAATTAATGGCCACCTGTACATGTACACAACTACACATACACATTTTGCATTTCTGAAATTCTGAATATGATATTAAAAAACACTATTTAAGAACAGCAATTCTTACAGCTGGTCAATACCGGTATGTGCATGAACATGTACTGTAGTTAGCAAATGTTGTACATGTATGTCTTTTTGGGGGGTAAAAGTTCCCTCATATACTGGACTGTATACATGTATATCCTAAAGTACTCATTTATTAACTTTAATAATGATTCGTCTTCACAAAATACATTGTGTATAAATGTACATGTACTGTACATGTGTATGAAATCAAAACAAATGTTACAGTGACGACTATAGTAAATGTATGTGATGAAGTGCCAGACTACATTCCCATTCGATTCAACACACAAAGTGAAAGTGATAACTTATCAACTTTTGAAAATGTATGATTCAAGAGGGTCTACTCCTTTTACAGGACCTATAAAAAGATGCTATACATATTTTGAGTAGTGCAATAATGATGGGAGATTTGTCCGGTGACTATGACCCCGTTCTCACTCACTTTGAGAGCGCTCCAAGTTAGACCGCTCCAGACCGCTCCAGAGGAACGGGTCTTGAGGAACGGTTTGCGAGCGTTCACACTCCGAGCAGTTTTTATGGCTCAAACCGCTCCACGAGTCAAAGTGGTCTTGTTGCTATGGCAGCTCAGGTAGGCGGGTCAATTTTTTCGCGCGCGGAATCCAAACCGTATGTACCGTACTACATGTTTCGCACGCAGCGTCACTAGCTCACTTCCGCTCAAAGTACGCTTTCCGTTCACATTGCACGTTAGAGCGCTCTGGAGCGCTCTTAATAAGACCCGCTCCTCAAGACCACCTCGGAAGGTGGACTTCCGGAGCGGTCCAGAAGTCCGCTTCCTGGACCACTTTGAGCGTTCTCACTCACCTAAGAACCGCTCCTGAGGAGTGGGTCTTAGTTAGAGCGCTCCAGAGCGCTCCAACGAAGTGAGTGAGAACGGGGTCTAAGTCACAACCAAAAGACCAAATTGACGATTTGAGATTCCCATGGATTTAGTGATCTCATATTTCAAACATTCGTAACCGTTATTATTGGCCCGATTTATTTCAAACTTCGCTATTCTGTTTCTCATATTTTTCAGCTTTCATACAGTTGTACCAATCAAATTATTAAATACAAGGGTTGGATTGCACTTGAAACTAATTATTATTATTAAAAATATGATGCAATTTCCTATTACTGCATTACTAAAGCGTAAACATGATTTTGTAAACTGTTAGGCCGACATAAATCATACATGTGTGACAATATAATCATCATTGATGCAGGACTTTGCAAATTTATGTATTTTTTTAAGCTGTTGTTATACTAAATTTATGTGGTTGAATCTTCAAAACAGAGACATAAAAATGTAAACGTTCCAGCAAGAAAAAATAGATGGTTCGAGCAATTTAGCTCTTCAAATAGTTCAAAGCTCTAAAATAGCTCTGGTAAATTGAGAAAAAAAAAAAAAACAAACAACATACATGTATATAGCCTATAATCTAGGCGGAGTGCCGAGCTTTTTTCTTTGCTGCAAGACTAACCTTAAGCAGAACGTCTGATACGGCGAGACTACGAACCGTGAGCCGCGCACCGCCTATAATCACTGGTCTAGCTGAGAGGTTTTTTCGTACGAAAAACTGCGACGGATTCATGGTCGATAATAAAAAAAAAACGACTAAAGCTAGACCAGTGATTATAGGCGGTGAGCCGCTTCGCGACTCACGGTTCGTAGTCTCGCCGTATCAGACGTTCTGCTTAGGGTTAGTCTAGCAGCAAAGAAAAAAGCTCGGCACTCCGCCTAGATTATAGGCTAACATGTATACAGTACCGATATCTTTTTTACCAATTTCTAAAGGAGCTCCCGCAAACAGATTTTTTTCTTCTTCTCACCGATACATTCTTGTATCCTGAAACGGCCATGACCCTTAAAAAAAAAAAGTTATTTCTCTATCCCCTATGTCTGTGTTTCCACTCCGTTCTCTTTCTTCCCAGTCTGTTCATATTATCCCTTCCTATTTCTCTGCACTATCTCATCTCACAGGCGTTCTGCCAAAAACCTATATTTTTTCCTATTAAAAGGTCATGACAGCTTTGAAACCACAACACAGACAATGTGCCAGAAAACGACTACCGGTATACTCACTTGTAAGGGCGTTCCCCTGTATGCGTTCGGACATGTTTTCTAAGATCACTGAGTGTAGTGAACACCTTACTGCACCCTTCCTCGTCGCAGTTGAAGGTAGAACCTGTGTGGATTCTCTGGTGAGCTTTTAATCTGTAATTTATGAGGAAATATACCAAAAAATATGTTGATGCTGAGAAATTGTTGATATTGATACTACTTGTAAACCTTTAGAGTAACTGTTAGACTTAAACCCAACTGTCTCAACATGCATATCTTTGATGTGATTGGTAAACAATGGGATGAAACAGTACAATTTCAAACATGAAACGATAAAAGAGGAAACATTTTGTTTTAAATGAATGAAAGTGAAACTAAAAAATAACAAAAAGCAATAGACTACATGTACATGAACATGTACAATGTTCATGTACATGTACCTGTACATGTACAACTATAGAATAATAGTGAATGATAAAAGAGGAAATATCAACCAAAACAATTGTGAAACTGAAACACAAAATAACAAAGGGCACAGGACTTACAATGTACAACAAGAAAACAGAACACTCAGTATGACAATTTAATAAAAAGCACTTCCTTTAAAGTCAGTCTGCACTAGTTTGACCTCCCAGCGTGATCACTGATACAGTGTAGGTGGTTATCTCATCAAATCAGCTATCAATTAACATAAGATAAAGAGGATCATGGGGGACCAACGAGTACCGCTAAGGCATTGTTTTCTATAGTGGGAGCAAGTACCGTAGCTACATGTACAAGTAGTGCACTGTAGCTTTTTAGTTTACATGTACTGTACAGTGTACATTGCACTGTGGCTCGGCTAATCCTCTTATCACAAAGCACTCAGACCACTTCATAATATTATGATGAATCTGAATGTGATGGTGGTTGTTGGTGTTGGTGGTGGTGTTGTTATTATCAATTTTATTCATTTCAGTGTTATTCAGCAATCAGCAGACTGATTGGTTTTTCTACCACATTTTCCCCATTTAATGTGTTTGGTCATTTCTAATGTTGGTTGTGCTGCATATTCCACATCTATAAAATCCATTTTACAAGTCAATAGCCAAAACAGTGCTTTTCCACCTTAGCATATTTGGGAATATCTTGCTAGAAGAATTGGGGAAAAGTAATACATGAAAGTCAAGATGATATATTCTTTTCTTTTAATTCAACAAAAGTAGACAAGTTATTCTGAATGGGAACTTTTTGCAATATAACAACATTCAATTCAATCTCTGACCACATGTACATGTACAAACAGTACAATACATTTTTTTTACAAGTTTAACTACAATATTTTACAACAAATTTACATGTATTAAAGTACAATTTATGTTTTACAACAACCAGAAAACATACACCATGTACATGTACATGTACACACTGACCTCCATACTTTTCTTTTAGTTTCCTTTAACATGATAATAGTTGTCAAACATATTTGGTTATATATAATTTTGTAGTCTGTTTAATTTGTCAATTAATATAATCATTCTTTTTGTCTTTATAATGTTTATTTTGTTAAATTATTGGATCTGCATGTGAAGTGTAAAACCAATATTAATATTTATAAACTCAAACTTCTTTCTCACCTGTACAAAGTATTGAAAGATTTTTCGCAACCTTGCTTGTCACAAGAATACGGCTTCTCTTTTGTATGTACACGGACATGGATCTTCTTGCTGTAAGATGTGAGAAATGCCTTCCCACATCCCGTTTCGTCACAAACAAAATGATAATCGCCGGTATGAGTTTTTGTGTGTGTCTTCAAATTCCCCGCAGTACTGTAAGAACGCGTACAACGTGGATATTCGCACACAAATCTCTTTTCTTTCGAAGACTTGCCCTGTTTGCTTTGACCGGATTCAGTCATTCCCTTCTCACAATCCCCATCGTAACAGATCACACTGTAGTCGCCGGGGTGCGATTTTTGATGCGAAAGAAGATTGTCCGCTGAGTTGTATCTTTTGTCGCAGCTTTCAAAGTGACAATGGAACTTTTGAATCATCTTCTTCTTTGTTTTGGGGTTCTTTGTTTCAAGTGTCAAAGTAGCTCCTTCTATGTTTTCAGCGCGAGGCATGAAAGCATAGCCAGGCATGATCTGCATTTGAATTTGATCCGCAGAAATGGTGTGCTGAATGTACCCGTCCCCGTCGAAATCGGAATCCCCACCGCCTCTCAACCGGTTGTGATCTTCGTCTCCATCGTCGCTATCTTGGCCGTCTCTTGACGTTCCAACATGACCATCAATCATGACCGACGTTCGATCATACCGACCCGATTCGATGTCCATATCCTGCTCTTCATTATCGTGCAACATATCCTCCATTTCCACTCGAAATTGCCCCATTTCTTCCGCCGTCATTTCACTAACAAGCTCCACACATTCAGCCATTTTGGATCGAGTTAATACGTCATGAATACAGTAATTTTTTTTGCTCGCTAGCGCGCTGACTTCGGATACTCGAATTTCCGGCTTGGGCAACTTTACACGTACGTGAATGGCACTTTCATCGGCCGGATATAATGTATTTTCCTGCATAAAACCGGATCGTGCCAAGTCGCGGTATACCTCTCATTCAACTTCATTTCAGCTGCAAGTCGACTTCGAGGTACGTTATGAACGTTTATTGACTATATTCATTGTCGTTTTCCATTTTCAGTAAGACTATATGCTGACTCATTTACTACTGATCATTTTATACAACGTAGGTTATTAACTAGGCTATACCAGCGACTTGAATTTAGATCCAGTTTAAGAGCAATCGTTATGATTTTATTACCCCTATCCGGTGTGTTGTTGGGAGCGAAGGGTGGCAGGCGTGACCCCGCCCATTTTAATGGTAGGCACTAGGTTGATTATAACAGTCGGAAGGTAACCAAAAAAAAAAAAAAAAATCATGTTCAACGAGCATAAGCATGTTAACTGATTTATGAAATTGACAAGTATAATATAGGTATATTTTGATTATAAAAGTCTACCATATTCATACTGCATTATTTAGTAAATTTGTAAATTTGTAGATGTATTTCATCATATGCAGAGTTAGGCTACAGTTGTTTATTTTGGCAGTGTGCCACAGTTTTACTTGTGCAAGAGTAGAATCACTTCACCTGTCAATGGGTAATGGCCTGCACGTACACCACACTATTCATATGCCCCTGCATTTCTATTTCTAAATACGGTAGGTATGAATTCCTCTTTACAAAATTGTTTACCCCACAAAAAAGTAACATACAGAAAGGGGTGTTAAAATTAGGTTGCACAATAAGTGTCTCAATAACTGTTTCATCTTCAATATTCTATATTTTACAGACCTCAACTAATTTCATCATCATGACTGTTCTTTCAACTCTGCCCAAGGAGTACGGGTACGTGGTGCTGGTGGGAGCCGCCAGTGCCTTCATGGTTCAGTTCCTGGCCATCCAGGTTGGGAGGGCTCGAAAGAAGTATGGCGTCGAGGTAAGTTATTATAATTGGGCTCTTCATGTTACATGTATGTATCTCAATTTTCTCATCGTACCCTACCAATCTGACAGCACCTTGCTACATGTTCCTCGAACATACACCAAAGCTGGCGACAATGCTTTCCATGCATGTTGCTCCTCGACTCTGATATGAGCTTCCACGTTTTATTTGATTATGACCTTCGCTGGATGTCTTCCGAAAATGTCTCAAAGCTCTCCTCTTTGACCATGATCAACAATAGATTCTTTGATAACTTTTATGTAAAGCGCTGTGAAACAACAGTTAGTTTGTAAGAGCGCTATAGAAAATGACTTTATTGCATTGTATTGTATGTATTCTACGGGATTGAATGAGAGGGCGTTCTTGGAATTTGGAAAGCAGTTTTGTTAAACTGAATGTACCTCCCTCTATTTTAAATAAAACTTGAATAAATAAATAAATAAATAAATAAATATATATCTGAACCACGTCTCAATACATGGTGGCAGCAGTGGGATATCCTTAGAATTTCACATTTTTCACTGCATTTCAATACACTTGAGATGGGATAGTATGAATGATACTATATGGCTTAATGTTATAGTTGACCAATCAGAAATCATTTTTTTTTTAAATGCATGTTGTCACAAATGTGACTCTCACAAACTCCCATCTCCACCCCTCCCCCTCCCCCCAAAAAGAAGCGAGAAAACAGAAAGAACAGAAGATGTGGTTAAGGTTATTATTCTCAAGAGAACAGAACAAATCTTATGCAACCTGTGGATATATATTCCAGTATGTTAGCAAATGTACTCGTAAAATTTGCTTTTAATCTCTATTTTAAAGTGTAAATTCATTTTTCTGATGCATGCAATATCTTATAACAGGAGTAATGGTAGTGGTAGTTCATATTTCAATAAATTAAACCAACATACAGATCAAATATCATGTTGTGATTGGTTTGCTTTGAGAGCACTACTAAATATACAAACATATATCACAAATGGAATTTTACTTATGAAAGGGCAGTGTTTAATATGGTTCCTCTTTTCATCATCTCATCATAGTTCATACCAAAAAAGAAAGTCTACTTCACAAGCCATCAACCCATTTGAATATCAAGTAGAAACAGTGTATTTATTTCACCATGCACTTGCTCAAATAAGATGGCATTTTTAATGTTACAGTATTGCTCTTTTTATAGGCCATCTGTCTCATTTGTATTCATTCCATTTTAATGGTGTTATCATTGTCTGAAAGTCACAGTATTGTTCTATTCATAGGCCTTTTGTCTCATTTTGCATTCATTCTGATATAACGTAATATCATTGTTTGAATGTCACAGTATTGTTCTATTCATAGGCCTTTTGTCTCATTTTGCATTCATTCTGATATAACGTAGTATCATTGTTTGAATGTCACAGTATTCTATTCATAGGCCTTCTGTCTCATTTTGTATTCATACCGTTTTAATGGTTGTATCATTGTTCAAATATCACAGTATTGCACTATTCATAGGCCATCTGTCTCATTTTGTACCATTCATTTTTATTTAATCTTATGGTATCATTTTTTTTGCAGTACCCTACCATGTACAGCGATACCATTCCTGCGTTCAACTGTGTCCAGAGAGCACATCAGAACACGTAAGTGAAACAATTTCAGAGAGTTAAAGAATTACAAGAAAAGCTATCTGTTATTAAAAATAGAAAACTAGCATTTAAGTTATCATTGTTACCAGAGAAAACTTATTATTGAGGCTTAAAAATAATACTGTTGTTTCTTAGTACTGTGCAATCTTGAAGCTAGCTATTTGCACATTTTATTTGGTAACACTAGCATTATACTACCATGTACTGGGGCCACCATCATCTTCAAGCTCTAGCTTGATATGGCGGTCTCCTGCATTTGTCAATTTTGAAATGATTTGTCAACTATTTATTTTGTTAAGGTATACTTTTATAACTATTGCTTTAATTATGATATGATTATGTATGCATTTTGACTTTTGTTAATAATGTACCTAGTTTGTATTCCGGTATTATTATAAAATATGCAGACAAAAAATGGAGAAAAAAAATGAATTGAGTATTGAGATGGTAATGGTCCAGTTCCATCTCACAATATCTTAATTGTTGCTATATGGGGCTTTCCTCAGTATTGCCTAAAGTGATATTCATGTAATATCATTTTGAGCAGCAGAGTAGTTTATACTCACAGTCTGTAGTCAACTTAAGGCCTTCATCTAATTCCTTATTTTTTATTATAATGTTTCATTGTCAGTCCCAGGCAGGGGTAGCACTTTTCATAAACCTTGTTTTACTTCTTGCAGATTATATAATTATGTATAGGCTCGCAGTAACTGTTGATATGTATGTTCTTCTTTCATAGACTGGAAAACTACCCTCAATTCCTGATGCTGCTATTTTTCTCAGGGCTTGAACGACCAGTAAGTTTCAGTTATTGATACAATTATACTCTTGCAGTGAATTTATAGTTAAATTGTTCCATTTTTTGGCAATACTTTCATCTCGAACCTGTATTTCCAGTATGAATTATTTCTTAAAAGTCTTAAGTTAATGTAGAAGGACTAAATCCAGAGCAGAACGATAGATAAAATTTCACATTTTGAAATAAAGTTTTCAAGGGAAAATATAGTTATAGTGTGTAGCTAATCTACATCACTGGGGAAAACACAACGCCCCAAAAAGGAGTCTTTTACAATCAGGTATGATGTCAACAATACTGTCATGCACATAATATTTATTTTCATTGATAAATGAATAAGATGAAAGTACCAGTTGAACATTAGTTTAAACATATTTGTGGCTCAATTACACCCAGTAAATAAGATCGATTTTCAATTACAGATCGATCAATCGATCTTATTTACTGGGTGTAAGCCACAAATATATGTTTAAACTATTGAAATTTTTCCCAGGAAGCATTACATTTATAAAAAAGTTGAACATTAGTTGCTAAATATAGCCAAATTTATTTGTTGAAGATGTTGATGTAGTCTTTTCCAATCTAGTATGATGTCAACTATACTGTCATGCACATTATATTTATTTTCATTGATATATGAATAATATGAAAATACCTAATAGTTGAACATTAATTGCTAAATATAGCCAAATTTATTAGTTGAAGTTGTGCAAATGTGTAGACAGAGATCATTGATGATAGACTTACAAATGTTAAACCTTTTCCCTAAGAAAGGGATTGCACAAAAATGGCATAGATTAGCACCTAGCTTAGCAAATGTTTACATTTAGTACAAAGTATTAGATGTATATTATTTTATTTTGACAGAGGGCAGCTGCTGGTCTGGGTGGTCTGTGGGTCTTTAGCAGGATTGCCTATGCCTTTGGCTACTACTCTGGAGGTAGGTTTATATCCCACATCAAATTGAGTGCTTGGGACAATACATATAAATATTGACTTGCTGAGTGACAGGAATTAGATTGATTAAGAGCCATGCCTACAAAGTACCTTTATGCAGACTGAATGAAGACAATAGTTAAAAGTTTAAAGTCAAACTGGGCCACTTGTAACACATTAATGAGGGACATAGCCCAAACTCATCCTGCTTTAACTATCAAAAATAAAAGAATTACAGTGCATTTAAAATGGAAAAGTGAATTATAGTACCATTTTTTCCTCATATAAATTAAGATTTACTACAATTCATGAATGATAAAGGGACATACTCATTTCTCTTTCTAGGCTGAAAACACCAAGGAATCGCTACTAGTAGTATTGAATGGAGAGTAAAAGATACATATGGATAGTTAATTCTTGATGAACTGTATAGTGTGGTGAATATAATTTGTAAATCTACATGCAGTTCCTATATGTTAATATCTATTCATATCTGGTCAAAGTCCAGTGGCAGTGGAAACTAATCTGCAGACATGTACTATGTCAACCAAAGATCATTGAAATGCTCAAAAGCAAATAATAATTAAACAAACACTCACCTATATTTTGTGAAAGACGATTTTCAGCAGTTCTATATCTTGAAATAGTAGTTGAGTCATGGGTTTGTCAGTATATAGTTACTGCTATCAGTTTTTCTATTGATTTATTTGACTAGAAATTCACATCTGTATAATGAGAGTAAATTTAATGGACCAATTACAAAAAGGTTATATGATATACCATCATAAAAAGAGAACTTATGATTATCTTTTTGTCTTTGATTGGTGTCTAGTTTCTTATTTGAATCTCTCGTAATTGTATATCATTGTCATCCTCCAAGATGTTATTTCTTCTTTCTGTTGTTTCCTTTGCCTTTAATTAATTTAATTGTTTGATTTCTATGCCCTTATTCGTTTCATCTCGTTTTAATTTATTCTTCTTTTTCCTCAATTCTTTTCTTCTATAATGCTCTTTGTTTCCTTTACTTTCAACTTCTGTTCCTCTTCCTTTTTTCTCCTACAACTTCCTCATTATATTTGCATATTTCTTTGTTCTTTCTTCTTTATCACTCTTTCGTCTTCTCTTCTGTTCTTCCTCCTCTCTCAGACCCTAACAAGAGGAATCGTGGAGCTTTTGGCTACATAGGAACAATGGGCTTGATGTCCCTGACGGTTAGGTCTGCCTTCCGAATGCTGAAATGCACCCCACGTGGAATGACCCAATAAGTGCATAGACTCCTCATCTCACTATAAACTACAGTGGAACCTCATTAGAACAAACTCCTAGGTCTAATACAGTTCGAGGGTTCAGTGACACAAAGACGAAACTCCATATTTTGCCCAAATGGGTATTTGATATCAAAGTGTTCAGATCAAAATGTGGGCTTTCCAGGAGACGCAAGGACTTAACTCCACCCAACACCCCATTGAAGTTAATGGCTAGTGAAACATAGACTTAACTTCTTAAGGCCCAAGTGGACCTCTATGATCTTTAAACCACTTTTTTTCAAAATGGCCAAAGTGGAGCTAGGTCTTTGTGTCACTGACCCCTCGAGTTGAACCTGCATGACCCTGGGTCAAAGAATACTAACAAAGGAAAACTAATTAGACCTCATGCAGACTACCTCTGGTAAAACTGATTTTAAGCAAAAGCTTAAGCCAAGCAGCAGGTTTAGAATTTGAGTAGAATACAGGGCCTGTGGGACCAAGATAATTAATATAATTGTTCTTAATATATGTTAATTATTGTTAAATGTAATGAAACTTTCTACATCAGGGATTTAAAAGAAAAGGCAGAAATTTCAAAGAAAACACTTCAAACACTCTAATAAATGTGCATTAATCTGAGAAATCATGATGTAATTCTAAAATTTCACATTTAATGTTTAATTGGTTTGTACATCGAGGCGTTGTTTTATTTTATGCCTAAACGAAAGAGTAAGTACATTTGACTTACTGTAAGCAATTATTCCTTGTCCAACGTGCACTACATTAAAGGGAAAGTGTATATTATTGGAAGCAAAGTTAACTCAACATTTTGGACAATACTGTAATTTGATGACTGTCAAGAGAAATATCATTCAAGCAGCTGCTAAACAGATACACTGTATCATCATTATCATCATCATCTTATTCTCCCTCCGCTATTTCAGAGATCATCGATCCCATGGGCCACAAGACATTTAACTAAACTGGTCACAGGAGCACAAGAGTGAAGCTAAAGTAATAACTGTATCATTGTAATAATGCAATATAATTCCTTTCCGTCTGAACCCTCTATAGGGCACGAGTGCATCATGCTTCAGTAATATTAAAAAACTAAAAAGTTTATTAATCACATGTTTAAAATGTTTAAATTTTTGATATACTGGTATTATGGAACCTTATTCTAACAAACGGGTCTAACCATGGTCTATGGCCTAACATACACCAAGGAAAAGACCTTTATGTACACTGTATTTCAAAGTCTGTGACATTAGGGCTACAAAACAATATGAAGAAGTGGTAATGGGAAAATTACCAGTTATATACACGTATCAGTATATTGTATAATAAGAGTTTGATTTAGTAGTGTTTTTTTAATGAGGTTCTACTGTATATTATGCATTTTTACGTGACTGAGTACCCTAAGTTCAGGAGTTAAAGCTGACTGAAATGCCAAAACTGAATTAATACAACCCATGGTTGTATCTTCACTTTCGAAGTACTAGCAAATTTCAATCATTTATAATTAGAATTATATTTTGTGATAGAATTATATGTGATTTATCAAGATTTAACGTTTGTATATGTTGGTCACCTTTATATAGGCTTGTATGGATTTCTCGTTATATGTTGAAACAAGAATATCTTTTTAGAACTGAGATATGTCTGAAAGAAGAAAATAAATTGTTTATATACAATATACAACAAGATGAAAGATAAATACTAATATGTACCTATACCTGTCATTATTTTTGAGAATGCTGTATGGAGTAATGGATGTGTAATGAAGTAGGTAAATATATTTTGTCTAGTAAGAGTCATTAAAGATCCGAGTATAATGATACAGTTTTCATTCTACTTATATAAATACATATTCATAACAATACAAAAACTACAAAAGGATTCTGTTCACATTTTGATGTAGAATTCCATCAATCTGTTTGCATGGCATCACTTTTATCGCTATCCCATTATGATTTGGGGAGGGGCAGCAGCAAATTATCCAATGAGTTCAAGTTCAAGTTTATTTGTCTTTCTTCCAACATAAAAGTAATACAATTTAACAAATGTATAACATGCAAAGTATATAAGAGGAACACTTATAAGAATCAAGTTCACACAATGCATTTACATGAGAAAACAAAAGAAGAAAAGACGAGGAGACCTAATTAAAGCTTAGCTTGTAGAGGTCAGGTCCCCTCAAAAAACAATAACATAAACAACAAGAAACAGCCTGGTTTATATAATAGATTAATACAAGAAATGTTCGTCCAAAGGCGCTAAAGCTAGTACTAAAACAAATAACTAATAAACAATAACCATATGATTATACACATGGTTTTAACTGAGTAATAAAAAAAAGGGTGGGGGAGAAGAGACCTATGTACAAAAGCAAAGGTGTCTTCTAAATTTTTGAATATGCCAACAGACATTTCTTGAACTCATTCAGTTATTCATTTTTGTTCTTCACAACTACTGATAAAGCATTCATGCAGAGTTTTCAAGACTTTTTCATGTTGACCAACATAATGCTCATGCTGTTTTTGGTTTATCTCACAAAAACTGAACAACAAACACGCACCCACTTCACCCAACTCATAAAGAAGGAAAAAAATACACATTTACTCGGGAGGGATTTCGATTTTCACACAATTTATTACAAAAAATTACCCGAAACAGAGACCCCTGACAATATATTCTGATTGGAATGAAAGTACAGAGCTAGCAGCAATAACGTTGCGAAGATAAGTGCAAAATAACTTAAGAAAAGGCAGCTCATACACATGGAAAATTACCCGATGTGAAATTCATAATGTAAAAGAATCGTAGGATATGACATTATTTAATCTAGCTGAGCTGCATGTAAAAGGGTCGTTTTGGTGTACGCTTTCCCGTCACCCGTATTTAGCAAGCAAGACAGAAATAAAATATACATAACAACACCTAAATATAATTTTCACATGTTGTCTTTTACGACCAGAAAAACCGAGGTTAATTATAACTGAAATAAGGAGGTTATTTAAGTAAAAACTGAAAACATAACACAATGAAATGACTTCTATTTTTTTTTTAAATAATCGGTTAAAAGATAATAGTAAGACGGTAGTTTTAACAAGGTCCACGGTATTGAAGTATTATTTTGTTTCTCCTTAATGGCGTCATTGCCTTTTACAAAACATTTTTTTGTCCCATATAATAGATTAGATCATTTAAAACACGAGTAAAACATATAGTTAGTCTCTTAAAATCTCTCAAATAAAACATGTATACAAGAATAAAGTAACATCAAATTGTGACTGTGAGAGCGAGAGCGAGACTGAGAGAAAGAGAGGTATAATGTTTCATCACTATTTCCTGGAGGGGGAAAAAGTGAATGCTTTTTGCTGGGAAGATATACACAGAGTGGCGTCTTAGATCACTTCAAGAAGGCGAAAGTGCATTGGTGACAGAGAGACCGATCAAAACCCAGCAGTCCGATGTACCCATAGACTCCCCCACATCCCTCTTACCAGGTTTCTGCATATGGTGGAATAAAAAATAGATAAGGTAAATGTTTAGAATGAACACTACTTGCCGGTATTTTAATTTCTTGTGCCATTGCTGCAAATTATGAACATGCCCCAACACAATTCATACAGAGTAATATCTTGTGGGCCGTTAAAAGAGTTAGCATACTTAATTTAGTTATTTCGTTAATGAACAATTAGGCGATGATAATTAAAAACTTGAACTGTCAGATTATAGTTTTAACGAAATTTTATTAATTTTGGTTAATGAACAATTAAGTGATAATAATTAAAGATTGTACTGTCAGATTATGGTTTAAACGAAAATTAATGGATATTGTTCATTTAATTTTACTTCCTTTAGGCTTCGATCTAGTCTTTCCATTGTTGAATGCATCTATACTTAGAAAAATAAATGACATGATGATACAAACGACCACTTGTAATACTTTAAAAATAAATAAATAACATAAAATAAAATGACTTTTACTATATGGGGGAAATGGGTGGAAAAAATCAGGCCTGTTGGTCATAAAGCTGAAGGCTAATCCTGGTGATTGACAAAAACCTGCTATTGGGTAGACACCCCGAATGGTGTCGATTTTCCTCTTATATCCCCACTACCAAGCGTGTAAATAACGCAGGCATATATATTTTATACTCACCTCCACTGTAGTAAACCATGAGCATAAACTGAAGCGACTCACGATCCAGATGGCGCCCCAGCACCGATGAAGCTCTCTGGAAAACAAAAAAAACAAATTATTAGGAATACAATAGACTTTTCGTAAAAATCACCCTCAGAAAAATATCCATAGCCTTGAACATTGCCTATCGAGATGTTTCGGATGACGTAAACAATGCTGTGTTATGTCATCCGAAACATGTTATCTAGAAGATGTATATGCAGCCGGGTATTTGAAATTGGCTTCATTAAGTTTCTCGAAAGTCTTTGTAATAGTGTTTACGATGGTCTACGCTAGGTCAGGGTCAAGGGAGTATTTTTTCGACGGTTTCCTTTTTTTTCTTCTTGAAGGTTCATTTTTTTCCGAAGGATCCTTATTCTGCAGGTTATTAATCCGAAGGTACGATATTTCGAAGGTTCGTAATTCTGAAAATAATGAGTTTACGAACCTTCGAAAAGTGTACTTATTTTTAAGAATCGTGAAACCTAACGTTTTCGGAATTTATGAACCTTAATTTCACTTTTGGGAATTACACCTGCACAATGCTTTCGGATTTATGAACCCATATCACCTTCGGAATTATGAAATATACCCTATGAATTTACCCCTATTTCATCATCTGAATAATGGCCCCTTCGAATTCGAAATATCAAACATTCAGAAGAACGAATCTTCGAAGTAATGCACCAAAATATTTGGAATTATAAACCTTATTTACTTTGAAATATGAAAAACCTCTGGGCCCTGGTAAAGGAAGTTTGTGTATTCGGAATACTCTCGGAAACTACTTTTCTTCGAAAAGACGAGAGCCATCCATATTCCAGAGGCTCCTTGCACAAGAAAGTAATGAAATTGTACAAAAACTCTGAACATAAAAATAAAATGACAGAAGCAGGGCTCCCACTTAATAGCCGAGTTGGAATCTCGAGTTGTGGCGAGCTGGCGCGATCTTATGGCAAGCCGTTTTATTATGAATTGATATCAATAAAACAATTCTTGTTATCAAGAAATAATTTTTATGTTGTCCAAGCAATGGTAATTCTTGATATCAAGAATTCGATTTTCGTGATATCAGGAATTCGATTTTCGTGATATCAAGAATTGAATTCTTGATATCAAAAAAGTATGTTTTTAATGATAAAAATTGCTTGCCATAAAGATCGCGCCCAGCTCGCCACAACTCGAGGCTCCCAACTCGGCTAAGAGGGAGCCTTGCTTAATACAAAGAAAATGCAGTCCGGAGTAAGTCCTTGGGTTTAGTTGTCTCTGGGGGTAGTTTGTCCCAAGCAGGCGCGTAGCCAGAGTTTGATGTTTGGGGGGGGGGGGGGGGGGGGGGCACATACATGTAATCGATCGAGGAAAAAAAAAAAAGGGGTCTAAAAATGCAAACCGATCCTGGAAAATTTAGGGGGGGGGGGGCACGATAATTCGGGCTTTAAAACCTACCGGAAAAACCAATACCAGCGAGAAGAAGAAAACATCAGGAACTGAGGATAATTCTCCAAAACTGGGGAAAATATAAAATGAAAAGGATGTGGTTTAGATAATAATAACAAAAAATTAGATCACACTTTCAGAGATAAGTATATAAAACTGTAAAACTGAAGGAAAACCATCAATATTATTGTTAATCTATACCTTTGAATGAATCATTTTGAATGAATGTCCCTAATAATTCTTTACTTTTCATTTTTGTAATCTATACATTGAATGAATAATACTCAATTTTAAATGAATACCAATGGTACTGTTTGCTTCTTATGTAATAAAACATCGACTTTCCGACAAGAAAGAAAAAGAAACCCCCAACAAACCCGTATCAATGAATGTAAAGTATAGATAAATCATTATCGCTATCCTTCAAACATATTCAAATTTTATTGGTTGTTTGTTTTCCTAGCGACCCTAGTATAACGAGTTTATTTCCATTTTATCTGTTATTAATGAATGAGCTACAACCGAC
>JAVYIG010015734.1:0-34531 GCA_035222895.1 Strongylocentrotus droebachiensis | reverse complement strand
GTAGTGTGTAGTCATTACTGGAACTCATCCAATGTGAGAAAAAAACATGATGTCATGTACAAGGCAATGTACTATGTCAGCTGCACTGTAGCTCAGTCAGTGTGGGTAATGTGGTAAATCCTTATCCCTAAAGGAACCATCCTGAACGAGAAAACATAATGGAATTACGATAAGAATAATAATATGCAACGACAAAGAAGTGTATTGTTGACATATTTACTGGATTGTATATATAAATTATGAAATGTACCGCCCCCCCCCCCCCCGGGCTGCCAAGTGAAAATGTGATGTACATAGAAAAACACCATCATGTGTCCAGACCTACACAGTATTCAGATGTTAGTAGATGCCAGGAAAACATCACTTACAGGGATGGTTAAAAATAACAAAAATGTCGCCTCGCCACTACGCGGCTCGTGGACGATGATATTCCGCACACTGTAAAAAAGAATTTGTTCATTCGTAATTTTTACGTATTTTTTCCAAGTAGAATTTACTTGAAAACATTAGTTTTGCCACTTACGCACTAAATTTAAGTCTTGCTAACTCAAACTTTTAATTTAGTAGAACATACGTGGAATATTTAAGTAAAATCAAATACATAAGAACTTTAAGTAATTTCAGCTTGTATTAATTTAGTAATTTTAACTCAAAATCAGAAATTATACGTATTACTCAAACAATTTATGTTGATTATTCTTATCTTTTTAAAGTAAGGACCGATGCAGTGCGTAATAGAAATATTTACATAATTTATGAATATTCATTAAGACCAAATTAAACTTTTTTTTAAATAAAACAATTCTTTTTTGTGGTTGAATAAAAATTTAAGGACTTTAAAACATTTACTAATTCATTGAACATGGTTAAGCAAAGACAAGACACTTTTTAATTGTTACCCAGTTTAAAAAAAAAAACTTGATATTTCAGGAAATTGTCAACCAATTTTCCTTTTAAGATGCTACGATCAAGTATATATAAAATTTGGAGCCTTTAAATATGTGTCGAATTGAAGCGTATGTAATAGTTTGTGATGGTGGTAGATATATATATACGGTTAAATCTTAAATAAAAGTAGTGAATGATTAGTGTATGTTACTTGTTAGATTAGATGGGTACCAAATCGTGCAATATGTAATCCTATCATAGCTTTTTTTTAATTATCTAAAATGATTACAATACTTAAATTATTTACGTTAATGTAACTCGATTTAACTGAGTAAAAATTTATTCAGCAAAATAAGTAAATTCTACTTAAGATGCCGTAGGTAATGTTTACTTAATAAAAATAAGGCAATTCTTTTCCTCAATTTTATTGAGTTATTTCGACTATTATTTTTTTACAGTGCATGTTAGTAGGTGCCATGAAAACATCACTTACGTATACGGGGGTTCAAAATAGCACCTCAAAAAAAAACCTCACCGCTACGCGACTCGGACTGGGTCAACCCCCCCCCCCCCCCCCCTTAGCAAAAAGCTAGATCCGCCCCTCATAGCAGTTTTAGGTTCTTAAAGAGCACAAGAGATGTAATGAATAAGAATAAGAGCAATAACCATGCACTTTGTAGGCATTTGCGGTCTTAAACAAGAACTCAACTATCCCTTCAAAATGAGGAGAACATTTTCGGGAAGCTCTTTCTTGAGTTTGAAAACTTCTCCCTTTTCTAAATATTGTTATTCTTGAACATAGTGCTATTAATCGCCTAAAAGTTTATGAAGTGCACATTCATGGGGTTCAAAGGATAATGAGTTTGATGATGCGCACTTAAGAATATGTAATGGTAGTTTATAAGGGCAATTATTTTAGTGTGAAAGGGCAAACTTAAAAAAAACGGCAGTTTTTTAATGAAATTCGGGGCATTGTGCCCCCTACCCCCGTCCTTGGCTCTAGTGCCTTTCATTGTGGTGGTATAATTAGGTTACTTCATATGATACAACAAGCTGCTAGCACATTCTTTAAAACCAAATATGGTTCTTTAGATGAAGGCAAAAGGGTAAACTTTGTAAGCGACAGAAAGAAATGAAATTCAAAAGGAGACTTTTCAAAGGGCAGTTATTAGAAAGGAAAAGGGACACTTATCAAAAGTAAGATAGGGACCTTATCATATTTGAAGTAAACACGTAATTAGACGTGAAAACAACATTCCTAAGAAGGGAAAGGGGCATTTAGAAAGGAAAAAGAGAACACTTGTCAGAAGGAACAATGGCACAGGTAAGAATAGGGATCATCCAATCTCTACGTATACATGTATATTGAACGGTACGACAACATCCCTGAAGAACCTTGGTTGACCGTATATACTTCGTTCATACGCAATGCACTAGAATGATGTGCTCCCGTGTTGCACCCCGGTATCACCTTGCGAACAAGCTATAACATAAAAATGATCCCGACGAGGACCTTGCGAATCATTCTCTCTGACCAGTAATTAAAATACAGCAGTGCCCTCCTGAAGATTGAGCTCACACGAGGCTATATAAGAAGCCACCATTATTATTATTATAACAGTATCTGGTGAGATTGATAAATTTCCATTTGATGTAACTAATATTGTTAGCAGTCTTTACAAATACCCTGCGAAACAAATCTCATTTAATGTCGATAGAAATGGATAAGATTGTATTTAATACATGTGTTTATCTAATAATATTTCTTCATCTCACCCTCAATAGTCACACTTGAAGCGCTTAATACAACATTTATAATGGCTTATACACTGTAACTATTATTAGCCCGGTCATTGAATTCAACCTTGGTAGTCATTCGATTACGGTTAGCCTCCCTTTTTTTCTCGCGATGTCATTTATTTTGAGTAAACATAGCTTTGTACTTGTAATTTTTTTAATGAAATCTCATTATTTGATAAATTATTGCATCAGATTCTGTGTGCGTGCGTATCATTAACATTAATGACTGGCGCATGACGTATAGGTTTCTTGCAGCGGTAGTTAAGAAAGAGCCTTGCCCCCCCCCCCCCCCCCCCCCATGAAAAAAATGAGAGAGAAGGAAGGTAAGGGAAAGAAATAAGGAAAAGAGTAGATAAAGAAAGGAAAAAAAAGGAAAAACAAAAGAATAGAAGGGGGATATCAGTTGCAATTTTCCCGCCAACAAGTTATGGATCGGGGGGGAGGCAAAAGGCACTTGCCTCTCCCACCCCCCCCCCCCCCCCCGCCAAACAAAAGAGAGAAGGAAGGGACCGGTGATTTACAAATGTTGCTGAAATGACTTTTTAGTCATTTATACTTTTGTAGACGTTTGTTGGAACATGGCAAATTCTTAAATTTACAGTCACGCAAGAAATGTGCTTATTTAGAGGCCTACATTTCAGGGACCGCAGAACGGTGGGGTTCGGGGGCCTTAAGCCCTAAGGCGGACCCCTGGATGCACATCTGACCGTATTTTATTGTCTAAAATATCTGAGCTTCCGGGGGCTCCACCCCTTGGACCCCGCCAATTTACGCTACACTCTACCTGATCGTAAATAGTTACCCCCCACCCACTTTGCAAAAAATATCAGCGGGGTCTGCATGTAATGCACCTGTCAAATTGTATGACCCACCCCATGGACCCCGGGGAAGGTGCGTCATGGTTGGGTCATTTACCATCAAGGTGTGACTCAGGGTACCGTCATTTTACTCCTATGGTCAGTCACAATATTGACGGTGGGGTGTGTCGATGTCGGTCACTTTACATAGGTGCGTCACTGAATAAAGTACAGTGTATTCACGGCCGCTAGCGAAGCTCGCTAGCGCGGGTGTACTTCGTGAAGTCTAGTCCAACCAAAATGCCGAGTCGGCAAACTTTGCCCCAAATATTTTGGTATTTATATTTGTTAGAATCTTGTAAGCGATTCATTATTTTGGCATTTTACTTTCAAAAAGAAAATGTCAACTTGCTCAAAGCGGGATTTTAATTTGGAGTCACCTATTAAACAAAATTGGCGCCGATTCGTTTCGTATTTTAATACACACATGTATTGCTGAAAATCAATGTGTTCTTGCAAGCAATTGCCAAATTAAAGAGCGAAATTAATGCGCTGGTCACCGTAACACGAACAATGCAAGTACTATTACTTACGATCATACTTATAATACGATCTTCAAATTGATTTGTAATTGGCACTTAAATTTGTACTACTAACTTTCAGCTCAGCACTCGACAAGCTACAGACAATTTTTTCGCATAGGAAAGCACATGTATCGCAGATCGCCATGCGGTTGGTTTTCTGTGGGTTCAATACGTAGTGATCGGACTGAAGTAAGCGGCGTTTTAAATGCGCTTTTACGTTCGCAGCATCTTACCTGCCTTGAAATGTGTATGTAAAAGCCAGACATTGCGCAGTGCAGGCGAAACAAACTCATCCATGTGTGATGAGTGTGAGCTGAGATCCAAGTGACGTACCGGCGCACTGTGCATCACCATCGCGCGCATTAAAAAGACTTGAAGAAATATGAAACAAATCTGACCGTACGTATTCTGTATTTTACTTTGATTTTGATAATAGATCTAGAGCGTATTAATGATAGATTTCAGAAAAGGGAATATTATATAAAAACAAGGGCATTTTATGGGAAAGCCCTGCACCACCATCCCAGTAGATCTATCGTAGATGTCTACTAGAAAACAGAAAACATTGTGCCGTGCATGGTGCAGGTGGGGGAACGGTATTGCAACAACAAACGAGTGCTCATGCCTGGAAATGAGATTAGACCCCGATCGCAAATCAGGAAAAACACGTTCTGTATCATTTCGACCATGTCGAATGTGCGTCAAAATGACAGTCAAAATCAACAACTGGTGCGTCATAATTTTGACCGAGGTACCGTCATTGGTAGCCTGAAGTTCGTCATAGTTTTGCCGCATATGTGCGTCATGGTATAGTAAAATCCGACGCACATTAGACAAGTGACGCACCATCCCCGGGGTTCATGGGGTGGGTCATACAATTGACAGGTGCATAAGAGTGGGTGATGCGGAGAAGTAGTTATATGAGTTGCAGTCGAATCGTATCGTAGAAATACACCATGTCCCCAATCTTTCTTACTTATAACTTTTCTCAACCCCTTCCCTTTCTTCCCTCCCCCATCTCGCTCACTCTCTCTCTTCCCCTCTATTTCCCTTTCATTTCTATACCTCTCATTTTTCCTCTGTATCCTAAATCTTATCATATTCCTCTTCTAGTTTTCTCTTCCCCTCTGTCCCCTTTCTGTTTTTCCTCTCCTCCTCCCCTCCTTCTCCCCATTTATCTACTTAATTCTAATTCAATGCTACATTAATTGAACAGTTTATGTTACATAAATGTATCTTGTTGTTGTAAATAGCGCTGGTAATCGTTAATGCAAATTTACTAAACCAGAATGCATGCCACACAGATAATTAATATTTGGCGCTTTGCTACCTTCACTGTATAATAACAACTAATTGATTGTGGCTAATCCCACAACTTTACAGTAGATTGTACTGATATTGTATGGGTAGAATTTTATTGTTCCTACTTCCATTAGGATTTTAACAAACAATTATTCAAATAATATGTATGCAGAATCAGCACTCAAGTATGTCTTTTATCTGCTGTTTATGAGGAGTCGGTTACATTAGTGAACTATGAATAATTTCCATTGTAAGGTGTCTTCTCGTTGACATTGTTAAAGAAACTGTACATTAATGACTGTATGTTAATTATTTAAGTACTTGCCAATTCTTGTATGTCTTAATTAACTCGCCGTTATGACATGAGATGATGAGTAAAGCAAATTTGCAAGATTTTCAAATTTCACACAATACAAGTCTTTACTGCCTATTTATTTTGTCAATTTAGAATTGTGCTGAGTCACCTGAGTGTTGTTTTTTTTTAAAGTTGAATAGAGAGAACGTTTTTATGATTGAAGTTGCCCATGTACTAACTATTTGCGAAATGTGTAAAATTTTGATTGAAATTAGTGTGGAGCGAAAACGTCTAGAATGATGAGATGTGAGAAGTATGTTCAACATAATGTAGGCTTTCAATGTGTTAAATGGATAGATATGTGTGTGTTTAATAGACGCTAAATTATAATTAAAAAGTATGTTATTACATCCGAACATCATTCTTAAAACAACAAAAAACAAAAAAAAATGAAATGCGGAATGTCACATCAAAATTTTAATTCCAAAAGGCGCTAAATCCTTGTTTAATTCCAAAAGGCGCTAAATCCGAACAAATTGAAAAAATAAAAAAATATTAAAAAATAATTACTATAGCAGGATTTCTTTAAGCTATATTTTAATGATATTTGAGGGTAGATCTTTGAACTGTATGAAAATTTAGCGGTTTCGTTGAAACAAAAGTGGTCTAACAGAAAACCTTGATTTACTTTAAAACACCAAAAGTGGATTTAGCGCCTTTTGGAATTAAACTCTTCATATATTCTTTGTACGTAGCAAAATTATGAATGAATAATAACATAGCAAACTATTTATTCCTATGATATACCATTACTTCTTACCTACAATTTTTGTTTTTCTCTCTCTCTCTCGTTCTAGATTTATCTCCCTCGTCGCTTTTTCCTTGGTCTCACTCTATTCCTTTGCCAGTTTCCCTCTTTCCGCTTCTACCATTCTTGTTCTTCCTTCACCCTATTATGTTCATTTCATTCATATTTAGTATTCAAAGTGTTGCAATACCTCGCCTGTTATATACATTATATTCCGTGTAAAGACAGATATGTAACGTATAACAGCTATGGCCAATGAACTAATCTATAGTGTACCTACCCTCTCTTATCAACCCTCTTCTACCTATCTGGCGCTCTTTTCCTTCCTCGGTCGCTCTGCTTAGCTTTGTTCTCTACTCTTTTACTAATCTCTTCTCTCCTTTGCCTTTCGCTTCTTCTCTTTCTCATTAATGATGAATATTTTACATGGTCTATATATAATTTTGACAATTTGCAGCATATGTTTGTAAACACGTGCATGATTGTTATTGTTATCCATGTCAAGTTAGTTATATGATTAAGATCATGGAATGTTCTCAATAAACCTCAATCATTCAGTTGTTTAAAAAAGGCATACATTAGAGATGAAAATGGGCAGTTATAAAAACGGGAAAGAGGAATTCATAAGAAAGGGAAAGGTTCATTTGTCAAAGTAAAAGGCACCTTGCGAATTTGATGAGGGGGACATGATAAAAGGGGAAGGGACACTTATTAAAAAAAGAAGAGCGGCACAATGTAAATGAACACTTTTCTTCCGTAAAAAGAAGCACTTCTGGTGTACTTGAAAGAAATAGGGGCATTGTGCCCCCTCCCCGTAAGCGCCGACTTTGTTGCAGATAAATAACGCCCAAATTAGAAAGAAAGAGACAAACGGAGAGCAAAATGGCGGAGGGGCAATATTCAAAAACATAAAACATTAAACTCAGAAATAACCAATGGTAGAATTAAGAAATGGTTTAAGAATGGTAGCACAACTGAAAATAACAATTAAATGGAAACAAATTAAAAAGGAAAATGAACCAAAAAAAAAGCAAATTAGGGTCAAGTGAATGAGCTCATGGTATAACGATAGTGGCAGCCCCCCCCCCCCCCCCGAAAAAAAAGAGCCAGCAATGAAGTGATTAAAGAAATAACCTTCTCAATTTCATGCAAGGAATAAAGATAATAAATCATACTACTAAAAATCGTACCACCGAAACAACACCGAAAACAAAGATAATATTTGATAAAATGTTGAAGTGCAAATCTAGACAGAAGAAAAAAGTGAAGTACGTGTACAAAACACATGGGAGAGAAGAATTATGAATTAAGTCATTTAGCAACGTTTCGATATTCTGTTGAGCATTTGGTGTCTAGGAAATGGGATAACAATAATCAACAACAATAAAGACAGAGACCCAGGACAGAGACAAAAGAGTCTGATACGAGAACTCGAAAGAAAAAGAAAAAGTTTGAAAAAACTCAAGCAGAAGGAAATAATTTTGCAGAAAAAAATATAACAGAAAGGAAATGTTAACAAATAAAATGGGCCTTAACATGTAAATAAATTTAGAAATTAGATATCGTAAATGACAATACTTAACAATATTAGCATCATAGCGGTTGTTATACAGATGAAAATGAGAAATAGTGAAAGTGTACAGTGCATACAATGTGGAGCAATACTTACATGTACAAGCCACACACGGAGGCTGCCTATTGATGATGCTTGTTGAAGACCTTTGAGATGCGATTCCAGTCTGCCGCCCTTTCTAGTTCCACAGTAGTATAACCTATGTTCACAAAACAGAGTGATAGAGGTATTAGGTGCGTTGGCTGTTTGAGTAAAAAGAAAGAATCAGAAAGAGAATGAGAGAGAGAGAGAGAGAGAGAGAGATTAAAAGGGGGGGGGGGGGGGGGAGTAGATAGAGAAAGAGAAATAGAGAGAGGAAAATATGTAGTAGAGGGACAAAGAAATTAAAAAATAGAAACAGACAGAGAATGCGTACACTAAGCTACTATTAGTATTCTCATTTTGGGATTCATACAGTGCGTCCCAGAAAAAACGAAACCGAGAATTATCAATGTTTTATCATAACTGTCTTAATCAAATGTATAATTAATAAATGACACATATTTGTAAAGCTTAGATCCTCCTCCGTTTCGTTGACGATCAGCCATGCATGAAGTCTTTCGTTTTATTTGTGCATGGCTTATCGTCAACGAAACGGAGTTAAGTCTGTTATTAAATCTGTTTATTGCTACGGCAGGCAGCCAGTGAAAACGAACTCGTTAAATCAAATTATGGAAATGCAAGCATGGTTTTCTCTTTGAAATTCAGATACCGCCCGCCAAAGTGGTTTTTTAGTTTCCTCTCTTCAAATCGTTTCCAATCACTCATGCGTGAAATATGCATCATATGAGTTTCATCAAATGAAAGAGGAGGATCTAAGTTTTACAAATATGTGTCATTTATTAATTATAATTTTGACTAAGTTATGGTAAAACACCGATAATTATCGGTTTCATTTTTTCTGGGAGGCACTGTATATCTAATTTGTTTTCTTTCCATGAACGATTTAGTTGTGTAGGTCTCATTTAATGATTAGCAACAACATACACATACTCCGGGAGGTGGAGAGGGAAGGGGAACGATCATGGGAAGTTTCATGAGGCCTTGAAATTGATATTAAAATTAATCGGATCAAGATTAAAGGTTTTAAATTGATTTTGGTTTTAAGACATGTTTCATAATGAAAAAAAGATTGAAGCTTTTAAATATATTTCAAGAAAAATTGTATCATTTCTTTTCAAATTCCAGAGATGATTCTTTTCAGGAGCAACAAACTAAACGAGTAGTTCAGCTTTCCCGCTTTAATTATCTATCTTCGTTTCGAAAGGAAATATGTAATATTGCTTAAGCTGGTCAAATATCTATACAACAAATGTTTATAAAATGTTTGAAAAAAACGTAAAGAAATAATCCATGATATCATAGGTAATACGTATTCAAACTTTGTTTAATTTCCTCTGTATTTTTGACATATAATTTGTCCAGGGCCTCTCAGGAAATGACATTTAATACTGAGAGCCTGAGTAAACCTGTTCAAAAGAAAACGGACGAAAAAAATATCCTAGTATTAATCCGATATGTTCAGCAATGATTTGCTTGAAAGGCGTAAGCGATGGCCTACTTCAATTTGGTTATGTATCGGAAAATGGAGAATTCTTTACGAAATTAATTGCCATTTAGTGGCAATTAATCACCATATTTGTTTAAATTTGTGCCCTTATTCTATTCATATAATCTCTCTCCCACCCCCCCCCCCCCCCCATTAACACACAACCACACTCCCATCTCAACTCGTTTCATCCCCCCCCCCCTCCCCCACAACAAAAGGAAAACTAGAAAAGAAAAAGGGAACAAAGGAATAAATGAATAAAGTAAAACAATATAAAAGCTTTGCTAGGTTATTTGAATACTCCCCACCCAACTAACAATTGGACGTTTTCTGAACGTTCTAAAAACGTTCCAAGTTGGTTTTTGGACGTTTTGTGAAAACGTTTTTTGGACGTCAAAATGTGGTAGGTTTTCGACGTATTTAAAACGTTTTATTGGACGTTTTAAAAACGTGTTTTAAACGTTAAAAGAACCAAAAAAAACCCTTTAAAAACCTTTCAGACATTCGAAAAGTCCAAAAACCTTTTGAAAACGTTCTAAATATATTGTTGACGTTGTTAAAAACGTTTGGAACGTTCTTAAAACGTTTTTAAAACGTTAAAATGCACTACAAACGTTTTAAGAACGTCTAGAAAACCTTTTAAAACACGTCTGGAACGTTTATAAAACGTTTTCTAAACGTCCAAATGTTCTACAAACGTTTTAAGAACGTCTAGAAAACCTTTTAAAACACGTCTGGAACGTTTATAAAACGTTTTCTAAACGTCCAAATGTTCTACAAACGTTTAAAAAACCTTTTAAAACACGTCTGGAACGTTTATAGAACGTTTTCTAAACGTCCAAATGGTCTACAAACGTTTTAAGAACGTTTAAAAAACCTTTTAAAACACGTCTAAAACGTTCATAAAACGTTTTAGGAGATCGTCAGAAAACCTTTATAGAATGTCTGAAAATGTCTCGGGCGTTGAAAGAATGCGCAACAAACATTTAAGAACGTCCTGCAAAAGTGTTAAGAATGTTCAACAAATACAAATGGTATATGAAATAAATACTGGGTCACACATTTGATCGATTTCAGGATTTTATTATCAAACATAAATAAATGTTCAAAGACTTGGTAATAATAGTACATGTATTTCAAGGTTACTTATAAAAAGATACAATGTTCTCTGTAGGTTTCCGTGGTGATAAAGTATTCACAACTGAAAGTTTTCATAACACCATGTGGTATACGAGCATCCAATAGACGTCTATTTCAGGCTGGTGATAGACAAGTGATATCTACAAGGAGAAAATCTAGAGAAATACGGTTGAAAAATTGGCGTAAAATAGACTTAAATAAGATTATAAACAGCCAACAGAAATTTGGTTGGGATGGTCCATTTGAAACCACAGATTTACAAGAAAAAAATGTACAAGATGACGATATGTCATTATAGTAAGTGGCAAGTATGAATACTCAATATTACCAATCTATTAATAAAAAAGGCAAGTCTATGAATATATCTAGTGTAAAAAAATTGGCAGCACACATATTGCATTTTTGGTTACAGCATACTCAACAAAAGTAACTTGAGTGATTTATAGAACCCGTAATTTTTTTGATTCCTGAAAAGATGTTGTTAATTCGTACCGAAAACATGTACCAACTAAATGACAAAAAAAACTGGGCATAATTGGTGTGATTGACCTCTGGTAAAACCTTAACGAGAACTGTATAGTATTACCATTTACTATATTGTCCTTTTGATCCCCAACAGATGTTGTAGTCAGGTCCAGATTTGTGCTATAAACGAGTTTTATCAGAAGCCAGCATTAGAACTTTCATCTTCCATGAAATACAAAATCCATCATATAACATAGTAACAATCAACACATAATTGTTTACATTAATGAGATACAATTTGAAGATATGTCATATAACTGGCAAGTATGAAAACTTAAATTTACCAATCTATACATAGGAAAGGCAAGACTATAAATATATCTAGTGTCATGAATTTGGCAGCACACGCATAGCATTTTTGGTTACAGCATACTCAACAAAAGTAACTCAAGTGATTTACGGAACCCGTAATTTCCTCTTTGATTCCTGAAATATGTTGTTAATTTGTACTGAAAACATGTACCAACTAAATGACAAAGAAAACTTGGCATAATTGGTGTGATTGACCTCTGGTAAAACCTTAACGAGAACTGTATAGTTTTACCATTTACTATATCGTCCTCTTGATCCCACACAGATTTTGTAGTCGGGTCCAGATTTGTGCTATAAACGAGTTTTATCAGAAGCCAGCATTAGAACTTTCATCTTCCATGAAAAACAAAATCCATCATAATCAACAAATAGTTATTTACATTAATGAGATACAAGTTGAAAATATGTCATATAACTGGCAAGTATGAAAACTGAAATCTACCTGGCTATTTAGAGAAAAGGCAAGACTATAAATATATCTAGTGTTAAGAATTTGGCAGCACATATGTAGCATTTTTGGTTACAGCACAATCAACAAAAGTAACTTGAGTGATTTATAGAACCTGTAATTTCCTCTTTGATTCCTGAAAGATGTTGTTAATTCATACTGAAAACATGTACCAACTAAATGACAAAGAAAACTTGGCATAATTGGTGTGATTGACCTCCGGTAAAACCTTTATGAGAACTGTATATGTCTCAAATACCATTTAATATATTGTCCTTTTGATCCACCAAAGATTTTGTAGTTAGGTCCAGATTTGTTCTATAAATGAGTTTTATCAGAAGCCAGTATGTAACTACATAGCGAATCGAGAACAGATGTCATCAGCGTTTATCCTTTTTAATTCTCCATGACACCCTCCTCCTCGTCTTCAGTGGCATCTGCAACAGCAGCAACATCTTTGGCAACATCTTCGGCAGCGACAGCTGGAACTCTAGCCCCATCGGTATCAGGTTTCTGCAAATCAGAGCAAACAACCTTTATTTATAAATTAAATGTTCATTTCAACTAAACCATAAAAAAACTAGGGGGCATGATGTTCCCCCTCCCTAAAAACAGCGCCTATACAAGCTCATTTGGTGACAAACTGGCATAATGTAAATTATGAACCAAAATTATATCTGAAGAGGCTGCACATAAGTAAATATTATTGCCTGTCCACAAAATATTAAGTCTCGAGACCAATGCCTAAAAACTGACGTCTGGATAAGCTAGGGTGGCAGTGAGGTGAATCCGGCCACCCCTATCAACAAGGGCAAAACTGGACTAATGATGTGCTTCATGTACAATATTGTTTTACAGATATTGGGTCTATCCCTTTAAAAGGGAACATACACGTAACACCAGAATTTTCACTCATTCAATCAAAAGATAACTTTGAAATACACATTTTTTTAATGTCCAAACAAAAATTGGTCAAAAAAGGCTGAATGCCCTTTGAAATAATAGTAGTAAGATGAAAATTATGTTAATATATCGTCTCCAAAAGAAAGCACTTCGTATTTGTACACATTCACATTATTTAGCCCATACTGATCCAATATTTTGTAAACTAAAAACATTAAAAATCGCTGACATTCACAGTTTTCAAACTGCAATCTTTATGTATAAATGTTGGATAAATACTATACCTTTGGCATTTCGAAATATTTTTGTTTACAATAGTGATATACATTCTTATCCCACACGACACTCATCCGATTTCCACTTAACAAACCCCAAAATTATTATGGCCTATAAATCGATAAGACATCATGGTCCAGACATTTGGAATGCTTTACCTGACAATATTAAACACTCTGCAACTCTTTATTCATTCAAAGCATCGATGAAAAAATATTTAATATCTACATATTCAAAAACATCATAAGGGTCTCAGAGGTTTTGATTGTTTACTTAAATTAATTTTAGATGACCAGTTCATTAACAATACGAATCGAACACTTACTTCACCTGCACACACCCACTTGCACACACTTGCACATTTTTCTTCTTTTTTCTTTTTTCTTAATTTCTTTCCACTTTTTATTCAGATATTTTCTGAACAAAATCTTTATATGTGACTCTCTATTCCCCTACATTCTCCTAAAAACAGCGCCATGTACCCCCCCCCCCCCCTTCCCGGCTGCTATCGCCTCAAGCTTCTTAGCTTATGATAGTTGGCCTCTGCATTTATCTTGATTATTTTTACTTACCTCCATACTTTCAAGCTTTCAATTATGTACTTTTTTTTTAAATATTTTATTTTGTGTGTATTAAGTTGTCACTCTTGATGTAAATCAATTATATTATATACTATTATTGTTATTTGAATGTTTTGTATTTGATTTATCAATAAATGCAGAAACATCTGCTAAAAAAAAAAAAAAAAAATAGTAAATTGATCTGATATTCTCTTGCAACATATTTTTGTATTTTGATAGAAATCCACATAATATAAAGAGAAAAAAAATAAAAATAAAAAATAAAAACACAAACAAAAGTAAAAGGAATTTACCTTCCATTTCTTTCCTCCTGGAAGAAATGGGGTTCGCTTGAGAAAGTCCCCTACGACTTCTTCAATCTCCATCTCTTTGGCGCCCTGGTCGGTCTTCATGCAGGCTCCTGAAAGACGTAAGTGCAGACGCCATGGATCATTATATTAAAATTATTTTTGATGACACATTAAAATAAGACGATACAGATTACACACCTTAAATGACAAATGGGTCATTACATGGCAATTCGGACAATCAATATCATTACACTCCTCTCAAATGTATTAGGGGAAAATGGTATGTCGGTTCCCATGTTATGGCCCACCCCTTTTTTTTGTTTTGCAAAAATGGGCATTTTTGTATGAAGAAATACATGGATACACATCTGCACACTCTCACATAAGTAATTCCTTGTTCAGATGGGCATAAAACATAACTACTCCTTAGAGGCCAAATTCAACAGCTACCTTACAAGCAGAAAACAATGCTATTATGCGACTTCAAAGGCAGCAAGGTTGCTAGAGACCATCAATGTCCAATTGATCACCAATCATTGTAACTCATCGGGTGAATCCAGAAACATATAAAATAAAAATTGAAATTGGCTAATCATATACTAATTGATTACTTACTGACAATGACGGGAACAAATCTTGTTGACTTCAGACCACGCTTCCCCTTCCTCCCATTCACGTTGAAATCTGACCAAAGATTATTTGACCCCAGCTTTTTCATGATACGCCGACTTGTTTGGGCAATATTGCCCCCGCCGACTAGACTCAGGTAGTTGATCTGAAATTAAAAGTACCATTATCAATTACAATGCCGTAGATTCTCACATAAATAGGAGCCAACCGTCTCATTTCCAGACATTATTATGAATGTTTCTCCGCTAAAACCTTCACCCTGATGCGGTAAATATTAATTTATCATTTGCAAAATTCACAGGCTTTCACTTTTTTTTTTAAACATGGCTATAAAGTAATCAAGGCATGTATAAATCAGAAACTCAGGATATTTCAGGTTTAGATAATTAAACCTGTACAAAAAGGAAAAACAAAGTCATTTGAATGGATGATCAAATAATGCCAAATTAGTATGCAAGTATTTTTAAACTTACCATTCTCTTCTTAAAATCAGACTCTACGAGTCTCATTTCGAGCAAGTCGAATTCACTCCCTGTCTTGAGCGGTTCCGCAAAGGGCTCCTGCAGGTCGGCAGGACCTGCCCGTAAACTCACTGATGATTTGGCAACCAGGTTTGCCAGCGTCTCCACTATCTGGGCCTGGACATCTTCCAGCTTCTAAAGTTTTTGAAGTACCTGCTGTTGAAAATTGTCTAGGAAAACAAAAGGAGTAAAAACAAATACATTAACAAATTAGGTCATTTTGGTAGCTAAGAAGAGTATGTCATTTTAGTGTGACTGATATGTACGACAGCTTTTCAACTATCGCATTTCAGGAATACATCACCAAGCTGCAATGACAATACTTGTACAAAGCATCAAACAATGCAACACATACAGAAAGAATCTGAAAGCAATTTTGCAGAAAAATATACCCCTGCTTTTTTGATAAAAATAAATCAAAATTAAACACATCAAAAGAAAGTTTCCCCCTAAAGAACCCCATCACATCTTCGAGTATAACAAATTATTCAAGTTGAAACCAAGCATTGGATATAGCTAGGGTTGTTAGGAAGCAGATTCTCGAAAATTAGTGACATCCGTGACTTAACGGCTGAATGATCACAACATGAACAAAAAATTACGTTTTTTTTCTTGATTTTTCCACTGGAAGATTTGATGGGGCTCTTTAGGGGGGAACTTACTTTTGATGTTGTATTTATATTGACAACCTCTCTCTCTTATATCAGTGTAGCATCTTGGTATAAAATAGTAAATTTTGTTTGTAGTTTAAATATGCTGTACTCCAAAATCTAATCAATTGACCTCCTATGAAACATACTATTAAGTTCTTGAGAAGCGATATTTTGTTTGTGAAATTCTCTACGTAAATACTTACTGTCCAAGGTTCTAGCTTTTGGTGTCGGCGGCTGGCTTTGGCGAGAAGTCGAAGGAGAGGGGAATGTAGTTGTAGATGGAGATGATCCCCTCTGGATTGGGCCCGTCGGGCTTAAGGGGACAAATCTGGCCATCATGGATGTTGATGACAATTTGGGGAGAGGAAGTTCCTTAGTCTTCGACTTATCTGCCTTTCTCGGGCTTCTGCGAAGTGGCTCAGGGTCACACTCCATATCTGGAAAATATCAAGCAAGAAAAGAATTTTTGAAAAATGTTCAAGCTTTATGAATTCATTTTGAGTTCAACATGTTAATTTTCAATTTTGATGAATTGGTACATTATGCCCCCCCCCCCCCTCCCTCCCCCAGGTGCTATTAGGGTTAAAACATCATCTAGCATCCTTCTAGCATATAAATTCAATTGCAGCGCAGCACTCGACAACAAAGGCAGTGGTCTACTGTACTCATACAAGTAGCGTATGTTGATGCACACCTAGAGATTGACAATGTCCAGGCCAAAAACAAAAATCTTTATGCTGGTGATTCGTTGTGTATATCAGCAGGGGTGGTATTCAGAAAACTCTCTTAACCCTAATAGCACCGGGGTATTTCAGACCTTGCTACCACCTTTGTTTTTGTTGTGTTTTTTTCGTAAAATTTATCATAGAACTATTTTGAAGCATAATTGTGCTATAATAAATTAATTTCAGCCAAAGAAAGTGAAAATAATCATATCTTTATGAATAAGGTGAAAAAACTCAATTTGCAGTCACGTTTTTGAGCCATTTTCGTTTGGACGAGCGTGTATAAAAGGCCGTGCAGCATCATAACGGTATTCCTGATTTTCGCGAAAATGGTGTCAAAAGATGCGCAAGACTTGAAAGTAAAGTCAGCGAGCAGCGCGGTCAAAAAAAATTGCGCGGCGGAATGGTCGCGAACAATCTCGAGGGGGGGGGGGGGCATTATGGCCCCCCCCCCAGGTGCTATTAGGGTTAAGTTAGCACTTAGCAAGCCCCCCTCTCCCTTTTTATTTATTTTTTTATTTATTTAATTATATTTTTATTTGATAATTCTATTAAACAACCCCCCCCCCCCCCCCCTGATTTTGACTCCCGTGCAAATGTGTGGCTGTATTCACGTTTGGAAATGTGAAATTTAGTGGGCAAAATGGCCACGCGCAATCTAATACCAACGGTGCGGATACGTGTGGGGAGTCCGAAACACATGGCCATCTTCACTGAAGACTTTAAGTCACTCGGTCATGGATCTACTAGACTAACTTACAGTTACAATGTACATGTAGACCTTTACCATATCAGAAATAAATTCAAGTTCTTTCAGTGATTTTAAGTAACTCTTTCTGCTACATGACATGTATTAATGTGTTACTGTTAGGTGAAAGTTGGGTTAATTCACATCATTCTGGATTCAATCATACAACAATCAACAATAACAGTAACGCGTCTGGTTAACATACGCCTTTTTGTTTGGCATGTATCACATTGCATTCACACTCACAGGTTGGTTAAAAGTAAATTTTCATGCACGTTATTATCGCTAATGCATGAATGCAGCATGCAGACTAACTCCGGGAAGCTCCAACACCGGCGCCCCGACGCTGCGCGCCGCCGGTGTTGGAGCTTCCCGGAGTTACATGCAGACATGTCACGACACAAGCCGATACTCATTTAAATGTTTTCCCACATTTTACACGTCTCGAATTCACTCAAACAACATTTAAACACCTAACAGATATCAAAATGGTAAAATATCACTTACATTGGTGTTGCAGTCTCACAAATTAGGTAGATAGTTCAGGATTTCTTGATAGCTCTTGCAAAGGCACACACGGTATTCAATGGGAAAATTCTCAATGTAAGTTCGTTGTTGTGTAAATTCTCAATGTAATTTTCACGCACATGGCCGGCTAGCTAGCTAGCCGGGCAATAACGCAGCCGGGCACGGCTAGCGCTGACGTCATCGATCAATCCTCGGCGGCGGCGGCCTCGTTCGTTGTTGTGTAAAGATGTAAGATAAATGATTTGAAATTACCGGTAATAAAATTGAGTATGTAAAATGTATAAAAATATGTTTTGCTTGTGTATTTTTGTTTATGAATTGTGTATGCATTTATATGATAAAACAAACAAATCTCGTTTTCATTTCAATTCAAGAAATCGCCTACAGTATTTTAGTGATCTGTTTTCATTTGTTTTTATTTATCCTTAGTAGTTGGACGTAGACAAAATATGATGCTTAATTCTGGTATTTGTTTTAAAAAAAATCTTAGTTGATTTATTGAATTGGACGTATATAAAACGTTCTGTAAACGTTATGTACAAAACGTTTATTTTGTAACGTCCACAAACGTTTTGTAAACGTCCTATATCAAACGTTCTGTTAACGTCCTATATCAAACGTTCTGTAAACGTCCTATACCAAACGTTTAATTTTGTAACGTCCAAAAAACGTTTTTTAAACGTTCTCAAAAACCTAAACTTTGACGTAAATGAGAAGTCCAAACTTTAATGTTATATAAACGTTTTTAAAACGTTCATTTAGGACGAAGACGTACAGGACCTAAAAAAAACGTTTTGAAAACGTTCTGAAAACGTTCTGTGTTTGCTGGGCATCGAACGAACACACCATCATTGAATCACATCATTTCATGATAACTACCATGCGTTAGCGTCCAATCTCATCCATTCATTCTTTTCCCCAACTCCATTTTTTTCTTTTTAAATGAAAAACAGTACATTGCTTAAATAGAAAATTTAATTCACACAGATTTGTCAAGCTTTAAAGACTAATCGTTTTTATTTTGCTTGAATGCACGAAAATCTAAACTTTGTATATGTTGAGCAATAGCAAATTAATTCAAGGGATACAATAAAAACATTTTCAATGACACAAATGAAAGTACTGCTTTTGAAGTACAGTGTCACGTGAGTGACTTTTTTTTAATTATTTACACTGCTACCTCATCAGAAAACCACACGAGAACACAATTGTATAAGTTTATATAAAGGTTTAATATTCAGCCAACAAATCGTGGCGTCAAAAAAAAATCAACAGCACATAAACAATTTAATGGAACATAACTTTATAACAAGGCAGCTTACATCTCGTGAGTCCCTCCTGGTCCTGGTCGCTTGGCCAGTCTCTAGACTGCGTAGAATCCCCGTCGACTTGACAGCTTATCTCGACAGAGATCGAGATAAGCTGTCAAGTCGACGGATCGAGATAAGCTGTCAAGTCGACGGGGATTCTACGCAGTCTAGAGACTGGCCAAGCGACCAGGGATGTTGGCCAGTCTCTAGACTGCGTAGAATCCCCGCCGACTTGACAGCTTATCTCGCCCCGACGTAACAAGTCTTTCTCAATAATAATGTTTCTGCCACTAAATAAAACTACCTCGTGCATTAAACGTCTGCACCGTTGCACTGACTTGAAGGGTTCTTCCCATTATTCTACAGCAACTTCCCTTTCCCCTTTCTTTTCCAGGTCCTTAACATTAAAAACCTCCTTGGTATCCCAGCTATTTCTATTTCTCTCTACATTCAATAGCCAACCCAAAATCATGCATATCAAAACCCCAATATACTGTGTGTGTTAAATGTAAATGTATGCAATAATGCATCCTACGCTTGGCTACCTCTAATTGACCTTAGAGTAGTACATTTCCTTTTAGTAGTACATTTCCCTTCTCGCCTGGAAAAAAATCCTTTCATGACATACAGCCAGTTGTAAGCCATTGCAGCTAATAAATGCCACTGTCTACTCGGTGTAATTTGATGGAGATTAAAGGAATAACATTTGTGCTAAAGATTGGTCTTAACTATATGGTTGTTAATCTATAAGGCATATACACATTCTCATGTGAGGTCATGCAGTTTGTGAAAATGTGTTTTCATGATACACCAGTTTGTCTATATGAAGTTAATTATAGATTTTCTCTATCAGATTTGAACATTTTCTAAGGACAATATAAATCCGAGTTGATATAATTTCCTGCCAAAATGTTTTCACTGCAGTAACATTATTCAGTTGTTTATTTTGATGCTGTTCTTAGGCAAATGATAAAAATATTCAATTGAGGCTTTAACAGGTAATCATCAACACATGGTCATGCCAACAAAACCTCTAGGGAGAGTTCCAAATAGGCCCTCAAATTTATCCACTGCTGCTCAGATTAATTTGCCCTTTTGAAATTTCCGATTTGATATTTTAAGATTCATCACCATGAACGGATTTGTCTATGTATTGTAAGTTTAAAAACAGTAAACCTCCATGACAGAATCATAGATTTTAAAATCAGCAACAACCCTTAATAAAATATTTCTCGAAAGTGCAGGCTGAAATAGCTGCGCTAACTTAATATGGATAATGACTTTAGTTTTACCCTTTATCCTATAACTAGTATTTTGCTCTTTCTTCCGCAAGATTCTGACATTCTATTTAAAATAATATAATTCTTGGAAGTATCATTGAAAATCTTAGTTCCTTTAGACCTTACTTGATGAATTCTTATCAGAACAATAATCTCATACTCATGGCAAACTGATGGCAAACCCATGGTACCCTGACTGAAGCATTTTTAATAGCTTTAGCTGAATTAATTTGAAAGTCTGTTTCATGGGAAGTCGTAGTTGAAAAAAGCGACATGTCCATGAACTGTTTAGCATTGTGGTCCCTCTTGCTTAGAGCTGGAAAGGGAGGTTGTATCTGTAGGCTGGCTGATGTTCCACATGAAGCATAATGTTGCAGGGAATTTAGGCTCTGCAGTCTAGAATCTGGAATAAAAAGTTATGCAATAAAACAATTAATAACTACTACTGTAATTGTTCAATCTTTCTACAACTTTGTATTTCTGGTCATGTCAATTTCTTTGATTGGAAAAAAAATGAAGTAGAATGATATAAAAACATTCTTTGAACATATTGATACGAAAGCAGTTTAAGTTGAGAAAAAATAATAAATAATTTATTTTTAGGCTTTGGAAAAGAAAAATCTCATAAGCATTTGTGTATGCTTTATACAATATATACAATCTGAATTAGATCTCTAACAAGGACTATGAAAACTGTACTTACTATTTCGTTTTTTTTCTCTTTCATATTGATAACTGTAGAGGCATGGCAATGATGACAGGCACAAAACACACTAATACGATCAATTAAGTTTACTGGTAAACCCTTACCCTTACCTTTTCAACTTGAAGAGATGAATAAGACCTTGGGTATGAAAGTCCAGATGCCATGAGTTTTGCAGTTCATGTAGATGCTACAGCTCTTTACTTTGCAACCTAAGATTAAAAACGGAGATAAACATATTTCATGAAGAGAGCAAATATATTTCTCAGAAATATAGTTGTCACTTTACCTAATTAAATGTGTTAAACTGAACAAAAGCATATTTTCGTCAGTGATTCTAATTGTAATTAAAATGTTTTTGGTCCAACCCATTATGGTGGACTGTGTAATGTGGAAACTTCTATACACTCTGGACTTATCTTGCTTTTGACTATGATCCCAAACATTTCTTTAAATCTTGATCTTGAACTAGATAGAGCTTTTATTTGTAATATCAAACTAACAACAGTCAAATCTTAATCATGGATACTCTGATCTTGAACCGAACCCTATTGTACAGAGTTTGATTAAAACTACTCTCTGGGGATTAGAAGTAAAAGAGATGCCTTAAATGGTATATAACGAACAGAAAACAGCTTACATCATGAATATGCTAATTAGAGTTTGTTCAATCACATCTTTATACTTTCACTGTTGCCCTATTCTATGCACAATTGATCAAAATCTGGCTGATCAAGTATCTATGTTTTTGACCTGTCATGGTTGGCTTCCTAATAGATTAAGAACGCAACATTTTCAGTTTGTTATTGAAAAATCCAATATCTGGTATCTTAACCCTTTATCATAAATGAATATAAAAGACTATAAACTGAACAAAAAGTTAGTACTTTATTTCTATGTAGGTCTAGAACATGAAGAAGAAAAAGAACCTCACCCTTATTTCATGTCGGTGTTCAAACTTTGCTAAGATAATCACATCAAAAGGCCACTTAGTATGGTAGGATCTTGCAGTACACCTTGAACCAGATTACATTATGCAGATCCATATCCTTTCCTCGGGGCAGAGGTAGGATGAGAGACGTTGAAGACTATAGAGGTCTATTTCTTGGATATGACTCAAGAGTCCATGTCCACTCCATCTCTGACTCTGAAAGAAAAATGAAATGAAGAAAACAAAATATAGAGCTCGATACATGAGCCTACTACATAACATTCTAGACCTAGAATCTATATCTAGTCTAAAATCGAACTTGTTACTGTTAGATGTAGACTAGATCTAGATCTAACTCCTGTTTAATTTAGATCTCACAAACATACAAGTAGTCTAGCTGATCTAGGACTAAGGGACTAACTCTAAATTCTGATGTAGATCTATCTAAGTTAATCCTGCACAAAAGGTGCAGTGTAGAGACTAGGTCTAGACTACATCAACCCTTAGTCCCTAGATCTAGTATAATGATGCAGACCAAAGCTAAATTAAGATCTTATTCTTAATCAAGATCTAACTTGGTCTTGGGTCTGAAACTGTGGAGACAATTTTTTTTCTTTCATAAAATGTTAACGTTGAAACAATGACCCCGTCGATTGTTAATGTTATTATCAACATGAAAAAGGACCTACCGCACTGCCTACCGGCAAATAACAAAGTAGGCCTAGATCTAGACCCTAGTCTAGATTTGGAAACTGAGCCTTAACCTCAATTTATAGCCTAGATCTAGGCATAGATTCTACGCACTAGATCTAGACTTTTTATCGGCGACCATTCAACGCGATGATTTCTAAAGCCGTGGTGGACTTATTTATTTTGTCATCAAACGCAAGAATAAACTAGACTCTAGATCTATATTTCCTAATTAATTCAGACCTGTCATAACCAAATATTCAATGTCGTTAGACAAGTAGAGTTGGACATGCATGGATGTAATGAATGGGACGGAAATGCATGAACCAATGCAATTCGTCCATCTTATTTTTAGCTCAGAAGTTGGGGAACGCTAGACCCTATTAGTCTATTACTAGATCTAGACTAGTATTGATATTTATGTCAAATATCGTTCGGTTAAAAATGAGAAGAATACTTTCCTTCCACCAAAATTTGTTTTCAACAGAATGAATATTTTAGAAGAAAATGGAATTAACTCACTTTTTGAGGACCTCTCTTGCAGTAGTTTAGCGACGCAATTTTGTGGTTGAACTGTAACATCGACTAGCCTTGATCACGGAGCCCTTTGTTTAACCTAAAATTTATCAAGATCGATTCTAGCTAAATTTGATTCGATAAAACAGCTCAAGAGCATCAGTTTAAAGGCAAAAGTGATTCAGCCTTTAATAAAAAATATATTTTCAAAGATATTCATGCACGTAGCCACGGGGGGGGGGGGGGGGGGGCTTGGTTGAACTTTGTTAGACCCCTCCCCAGGACGTCGATCAATTACATGTAGATCTAGATCTAGCTAGGTCTATGTGCCCAACAATTTTGGATTTTTAATACAGGCATTCAAATTATATTCATTGCTAGTGACTAAGCCCTAGAGTCTAGTCTAGACTAGTCTAGACCCTCTACTTAAAAATTATAAAATAAGAATCGAGAGCGATAATCAAACAAAACCCATCTTAACTTTCAGTCATAGACTTGGAAATTACACCCACGTTTTAACCTTTGCATCTTTTCACGCATTTGTATCATTATGCTTTACTACGGAAGCGTTAAAGTGCCATTCTACTTGACGACATGACGAGATATTCCATCTTGTCAAGTTGACTTAATATCCATATCATGTCGACATGTAAAGATATTTAACCTACCATGTCGACTTATCAACTTTTATTATCTTGCCAAGTCGACTTCACAAAAACTTCATGTCGTCATGGCGACATAAGTTATCTTACCAAGTCGACTTCTAAAAAAATACATGTCGTCATGGCGACATATATTATCTTACCAAGTCGACTACCCAAAAAGTAATGTCGACATGGCGAAATAAATTATCTTGCCAAGTCGACTTCACAAAAAAGTTCATCTCGTAATAGCGACATAAATTATCTCACCAAGTCGACTTCCCAAAAAGTATATGTCATCATGGCGAGATATGTAGTGTGACGACTATTTCATGCAGCGCGCGTACGTGTAGTTCATTCACAGTCGACTAGTCTAGGTCTAGTGACTTTAGTCCTGATCCCGGTCCCTCGATCGCCTCACGATTAAAACTGACTCCACGTGATCATTTATGTCGCCAAGACGACATCTACTGTTATTAAATCGACTCGGTAACATATTTTATCTCGCCATGACAACATGTACTTCTTACGAAGTCGACTTGGCAAGATAATTTATTTCGCCATGACGACAGATACTTTTTGGGAAGTCGACTTGGTAAGATAATTTATGTCGCCATGACGACATGAACTTTATGCGAAGTCAACTTGGCAACATTATTTATTTTGCCATGTCGACTAATAAAAGTTGATAAGTCGACATGGTAAGTTAAATATTTTTAAATGTCGACATGATATGAATATTAAGTCAACTTGACAAGATGGAATATCTCGTCATGTCGTCAAGTAGAATGGCACTTTAACGCTTCCGTACTTTACTACTGCAAAGTAACTGAATAGTATACAAATAACGCACGTCCCAGAGTGCAATAGCGGTGAATGCAGTACGCGCGAGGTTTCTTTAGATTGGTGCCGCTCTGTGCAACGAGCCGCTTGCGGCGAGTTGACAGTGCGAACCATCTGAAGAAACCGAGCGAACACTGCATTTACGTTTCGCACAACAGGGTCAAGTGCGTTATTTGTTTTATAAAATAGCGACACAAACAGCAACAAACAAAAGTTTAGATCTTAAGTACGAGAGTTCGATCTAACGTTAGATCTAGAGTCATGTTGGTTCTAGAAATAAAATGAGGGTCTAAGAGTCCTAGGGTGTCTGAACGATTTTTCAATTTTCAATTTGGGATCGTTTTTCACCATTTTTGTTTGATATTTGAATTAAAAGTGTAATCAGAATAATACATTTCAAATTTGAAGCTTCACCGATGTTTCAATCAAAAGATACAGCCCCTCCAAAATGCTGGTATATTCATATCATTTTGGTCAAAATCGACGAAAAAGACGTCCACGCAGAGTGATGTTGTTTTGCTAAATTTAGCCAAACAGCTGTATCGCGCGATATGCAAGCGTATGCATATCGTACGCATGCTGCTAAGCCAATGAGCGACTTGCAGCTTGAGCTACGCTGTCTCCGCGACATGTGCCATTGACTAGTATGGTTAGCGTTCGTCGCACAACACACCCGGAAGTGAATGCACGTTATAGTCAATGGCAATATCGCGGAGATGTCTCCGCGATATTGCCATTGACTATAACGTGTATTCACTTCCGGGTTCTATGCCGGGAATGGCCACCCATACTTTCTTTCACTATACGCGGAGATGTTACGCGATGTAACCATGGTTTGGACTGAGCGGAGCGCACGCCCCCTAATTAGCTGATCCACCAAATAGCGAGAAGGGTATTTTTAAACTGTTATCAGTTGTGATCCCTGGGGGCTAGCGAAAATATGAGCGCATAGAATTGTTCCTTAGGACTGGGACTACTTATCGATCGGGGCGTCATATCTCAAAAGTGACAAACCTCAGAGTTAGCCAGGACACAATGTTTGAATCGCTGTTTTGACCAAGATATTTTTAGAATTTCGAGGCAACGCCCTTTGGAAATATTGGAATTCACCTGCTCTTTCAAATGACACCTCATTTATTGAGTATCACCTTCAGGATCACAACAGATAAAGGTTTGAAGTTCGAATTGAAAAAAAAAAAATTGACTTTTTTTGCATGGTCGCGTAATGCACGTAGACCGCATAGGGATGCGTGCAATCTCTATGGGAAGAATTTTAGCACACAACATCGGGTGCGCGATCAGACACCCTATAAGACCTTGCAGGCTTACCAAAAAGTCCACGGGATTCATTGTTTGATTAAAAATAAAATGCATAGGGTGTCTAGAGACGAGTCTACATCAGACAGCTGAAATTCCTGGCTTCATTATAAAATCCAAAAGTCAAAACGGGTCTAAATCCAAGGCAAAAGTAAAACAAAAATTTGCTTTCTAATAATACCCCGCTCTAGCTAGCTAAGCTACGCGTACGCTGCATGCGCTGGGGATCATGGTGGAGCGTACAATATTAGCTACGCGTAGCCTACAATAATTGCAATGCACTCGAGGGAGCGCGTACTACACGTACGCGCGCGCACTGGATCTCCATGGTCACGCGTACGCACCGTGCAATATAACTTTTTACTGCGCTTTTTCTGCACTCATTTCTGCAAAATCGTGCTTGCATCAAAAATTTGTCAATGCCATGTGACGCGTATTGACCAATCACGATGCTTAAAATACTAGAGCCATTTTATAAAATAATCTAGTAGGATTTTAATTTATTTTATACTAGATTTGAACAAGAACCTACCACACGCATGACATCGTCTTCACCCGTCTGCAGCACTCGATGAGGTCAACCAAGTCTTCCTCGTCTGTGCACTTCACCCATCTCAGAGTTAGCCACTGTAGGTTCTTGGTTTGTTCTCTGATCAGAAGACCCAGTCCTCTCATCGTCTCTCTCGATACACTCTTCTTCTCTGATCGGAGTGAGTCCGGTGCTGTAAGGTCGATGCGTGTGAGCTGCTGTCCTACGGTCCGACGAAGACTAGCCGTGATCGGAGGTATGTCTTTCTCTGCATCATCGATAGTGATATCGATATCTCTCAAGCCAGGAAGCGATGAGAGCAGACCTTCGTAGCTTTGTGACGTCACTCTCTCGGCTGATAGCTTTGTGACGGATGGAAGCTCATGGGTAGATGGAGGAAAACTGAGAGAGGAGTCTGAGATGGTGAGATGGTTCAGTGAGGTGAAGGATCTGAGGCAGGACCACAACGTTTCGGTCATCTCAGTAGAAAGCTGGCAGTAATTGATTGTCAACGTGTCAATCTATGATGGCATACAGAAAGGACATAATATAATAATTAGAAAACTAAAAGTAGTAATAAATTTCATTAAAGAAACATATCGTTGAGGTTTTGAGAGGAAAGAAACGGGATCCGGGAACGGCATTGACAAAAACTTCATAGCATCCTAATCATCTGATCTCATCGATCGACACGCACTAAGAACTAGAATTATTTACCGATCTTAGTTGATTAATTAGGTACAATCTTTTGGTTGATTTCATTATTTATTGATTTTTCAAAATCAAATAGGCAAAATGAACACTAATTGGGAAAAGATACCTACTGTATACGGTTTTTTAACTGTATTTAGTTCCTTCCCACAACTTTGTTAGAATTATAATTGTAATATGATACGGGGCCTATAGCCAACAAGCTATGCTTTCACATTAGGCCCCTTAATATCCTTATTTCCAATTTGTAATTAGTTCTTAATTAATAAATAACTACAAACAAACCAAAGTCATTCATTACATTTGATGTACTTAAATTTTTTGCGAATACCTGTGTAGGACATGTACAATTAGAGCATACTTACTTCCAATACACGTTCATTGGAGTTCAACGACCCATAAAACCTATACAATTTCGAAGAGAGATGAAGAAGTGGGGAAACAAGGAGCCAATTTAAACATTTGTGTATAACAAATTACATAATAGAACCGATTTACATTTTTCCAAAGTCAAACCATTTTCCTCTAAGGCTAACATTATTAATAATAAGATGATTTAGTTATTTGATTCTTTAAGATCCTTTTTTGGATTATCCGACTTGATATCTTTTGCAAAACGTTGAGATTAATGTGTATTAATTATGTTCAGCCTTGATACTGAAAGCAGGTTCTTCTTATCACCGTATTGAAACATAACAACAAGAAGCAAATTATTACATGACCTTTGTATTAACATAACACCAGTATCATCTTTGATACTCAATGAATTTAATTATTCAAATTAAATCGGCTACAGTGGAAAATAATGGACTGGTTTAACACATCAACCTACCCAATGAAGTAAAAGGCCCATTTCAACTGAATGCCGAATGAGGGGAAAATAGGGGGGGGGGCGAACAAACTTTTAAGCAATTTTAATTAACAAAAAACAGTTACTCACTGTTCGACATACAGACTAGCTGACATTAAACGCGTTGAAGACTGCACAACATCGAACACTGCATCCTCGAGTCCGAAAACAACTCCGGACAATATCGCCTGACAATCTATGATAAGAAGACCCAGTCCACTCATCCTCTTCCTCGACATGCTTGATGCAGTCTCCTCTGATTGAAGAGAAGAAAGGTCGATGCGTGTGAGATGCTGTCCAGTCAGATGTTGACGTAGACTAGTCTTGATCTGAGATATGTTTTCTGTCTTTTCATCTCCGAAAGTGAAATCGATCTCTTTCAAGCGAGGTACCGATGACAGCACTCCTTCGTAGCTTTGTGACGTCATCCTCTCGGCTGATAGCCTTGTGATGGATTGAAGCTTCGGAGGAGATGAAGGGAAACTGAGAGAGGAGTCTGAGATGTTGAGAGTATCTAGCATCGAAAATGATCCCAGGCAGGACCATAGTCCACTCGTCACGTCGGTGGTTAAAGTAGATCCCTCGAACTTTACTGTCCTAACCTAATGTTAAGACAGAGAGAGAGAGGGAGAGAGCTAGAGTTAAAGTACTAGAATTAAAGACAGAGTGCACTAATGAAATAACATCAATTAGTTCATCTCTTGTCTTTTGTGGTAGTCATTAAAGCAATCATGACTGAAGCCTGATGTCATCTCAGAATATTATCCGGTAGGTAATGGGAGCGCCCTACCCTACTCCTTTTCTTCTATCTTGAATATATTATAGCTCATTAGTTTTACAGAGGCTACATGCTTATATTGACTCTCCCTTGTCACTTGTATGGTGGTATGGTATTTATTGAAACATGCATCGCAGTTACATATACTGAATTGCACATGGATATACACTGCATTTTAAAAACGAGAGTACAATTTAAAACAGTATCATTTACATAATTATAAGTATACGTATTATGTCACATAAAGAAAATAGGTTAAAAATGGAAAGGGAGAGAGAGAGAGAGAGAGAGAGAGAGGAGAGAGGGAGAGGAGGAGAGAGGGGAGGAAAGTAAGAAAAAAAAAAAGAAAGGATAAGAGACCGAGAGATATAGTGAAGAAAGAGAAAGAGCAGGAAAGATAGAAAGATGGAGAAAGAGAGAAAAAGAGAGAGAGAGGAAGGACAGAGAGAGGTGAAGGAGAGAGAGAGAGAGAGAGAAAGAGAAAGGGAAAGAGGAAGAAGAAAAAGAGAGAGAGAGAGAGAGAGAGAGCGGCAAGAGGTAAAGAAGGGGGAGGAGAGAAGGGGGAACTTGCCAACAATTAAAAATTACATACAAATTGACGATAAATAGATAAAAGTATGCATTGCAACATTGACATTACGAATAGTATTAATAAGAAGAACAAAAATCTGACTGACATGAGCGCTATACAAGAACCCACTATTATTATTATTATTATGGCTCACCTAAAAATCTTTTGGTAAGTTGTAAAATGTATAAATGAGAATGTTTTCTTTTTTAACGCAGATGGTAGTAAAAACATTTTAAAAAGTATAATAACTTGCTCTACATGAATATAACTTATTTCAAAAAAACTTTTTTGTTGTTGTATTTTTTAATTTATTGTTTATGTTTAATATGCAGTACCTTGATTGAGGCCGTAGTTGAGCAAACATAGATTAATAATGAAAGTGAATCATAACTATTGATCGTTATATCACAATAGTAGCCTATTATTTTTCAAGATGCAGTTAATTATGAACCAAAATGAATTACACACAAATATTAGTTCTTTGACTGATAGTTACAGCAAAGAAATGAAAACTTAGACAATCTTTATGAAATGATTATTGTATACACATTTTGTCAAAGGAAAAATCGCATACCTCACGTTTAAGTTGCTTCGGAAGATTTCGCATCCCAACGACGGTGTAGACAGTCGGTGACTTTAGAACAATACTCTCTGCATTCACACATCTTTGAACCAACGAAGACACATTTCGTTCAGTACCCGTGGTGTCTGATGAGCAGTCAAGGAGAATGCGATATCGCTCGCTCTCATCCAAAAAGCTGCTATTAAGGAGCGCTTTCATTATCCGTATACAGAGGCTGTTGTCCGTGCCAGCAGTGAATCGGATAAGATTCTCGTAGTCACCGATGTTTGCTTTGATCTTGCGCAGTACTCTATCCAATTTGGAAATCTTCAATGGTAACAGGAAGCGGCTTGTTTGATCAGCGAGAAATTTCCCAGCCGAGTGTTCTTGGGCGAGTTTGTGATAAAACTCAATGGTAGTGGACGTGGTCTCGATGGACTGAGGAAGGCATGTGATGTTAACAGTCGTCTTGGATAATATTCCAAGCCTACATGCCATATCAAGGGTTGCGGGAACTTTATGGAAATCATGAGGCGTGAAGACTAGTTTTTTAGCATCGTCGAGCAGTCCAGTAAGGGCAACTTCGCCTAATTGATGAATTATTTCCTTTAACTTTTCTGGTATGATTTTCACACTTGACTTCGATCGTTCGTTTGCATAGTGCATTAGAAAAACATTCACCTTGTCCAGCAATTCTGTTTGAGTTGTAGTACCACTGTCCAGTAGGCCCTCACTCCATACGTGACAGATCATGAGACAAAATAAGGGTGTCTTGACAAGTTCATCAATAAGTGGTTGTTCATCAAGGTAATCCTTCAGACTTTGTCCCTTACAAGGATTCGAAGTCGAAGCAAAGAACTTGTTGATGTACTCACATGAGCTCTCTCGCGAGAATCCTTCGATCCACATCTTTGTGTATACCCTTGGAAGATCATCTTGATCGAAGAAGTTCTCTAGGTGAGGGCGTGTTGTTACAAGGACTCGACACTCTGGAAATTCCTCCAAACAGATGACCTTGATAATATTGCTCTCTGAGCTTCGCTGTGAAGAAGAAATACCCGCATATTCATCTAGTCCGTCTAGTATTATGTGGCAGATGCCCTGATTCTTTCTGATGAAACTCTCCAGACCCTCTGGCGTGAGATCATGAACATCACTCAAAAGCTGTGATTTGATGGCTTCTCCGATCGATGTAAGCTGACTTGTGTTTCGGAATTTCACAACAAACAACAGTGGCAGATGTTCTAATGCTGACCCCCTTTCTCTATGAACCCAGTCATAAGCCATCTTAGCAACAGCCGTGGTCTTCCCTCGTCCAGCCGGGGCCGAAATGAGGATTCGTGCCGGCAGTTTGCCGTTTACTTTCGCTGAAAATATTTCAGCAACAGAATTCTGGAGTATTTCCTTCTTTTTCGTGTCTTTTCCACGACCGTCCTTCTTCACCATTGTGACAACCGTGTGCATATCTTCGAACTCAGCATAGTCATTGCGATCCCATGGCTTCATTTGAATTTTGCACAGTTGATCTAGATACTTGTTCTCCAACTTTTTGCGACATTGCAGAACAGTCAAGGATTCCGAGATCTTCTCACTGTAGATATCTGAAACGATACAAGCATATAAAACAAAATGTCTTATTGCACTCCTGCAATATCAGCCCCTTCCCTTTCCGACCTAGTAGGGTTCCGTTATTAATTAGTTCTTGTTCGAATACATCAATTTTCATTGTTCCGATGTTTTTCCTCTTCCCCATGAAGAAACGGGCTGGAAACACGCTTAAAGGAAAACTCCAACATTAATGGCAAATTGCTCTGACATGAAGCAGAACACAAATAGAGAGCCTGTCTGGCGAAATTTTAAACGCAATAGGACAAACAATAAAAGTTTTTTTTTATTTTTGAACAGTTGCAATCGCTATACGTAAATGACGAAAGGAAACTTCAAATTGGCCGAATCGGTAATGTTACCGGATGTATATTGGCGGACATCTCTCCCATTTGTTTTAACACACGGAATGACTAAAATGTCAATTTGTCGAAATGTGTTACTCGGGAGTATCTTCCATGCTAAAAGGAGATATAATATATATGCTATCCATATTATATTTTTGGTAGTACACCAAGGGGAAAGGTTTCTCTAATTGTATTCCGCTTTTACACAAATTAACTCGTTACAAAATGTGAACTGCCCTTAAGTTAGTCGGGAAATATCTCTTCAAATCGATGTGAAAATTACAAAAAGTTTAAGATCCTTTTGAACTTGATTTTTCTAACATAATTATATATTCAAAAGATTTTTTTATTTTTTTTATTTTACAAAATTCAATTTACAAGTATGTTATTTTTATTGAAGCCGGGTGCTTTCTTCCCAACTGTTAACATCTTGGGATTCATACTATTTATTAGTTATACTTATTATAGATAGAAAGATAAACCGATGAGCAAATATTAGTACACGTTAACCTGAAAATATAAACGCAAGGCAGATGGTCTTTCCCGGAGTCAAATTATGATCAGATAAACACAGTAAATAGCATCAATACATCATCTACCCTCCCCAACGTGCTGCAAGAGACTCCTCTATAATTATAGAGGTGACAGATAGACAGTGGATGAAGGAACTTGAAATGAACCGACCCCGTCCTTTAACAACCTCATACACTGCGTAAATATTTGTGCGCAACTTGGTAGCTTCTAACTAAAAAATCATAACATATTTGACCTTGAATCATATAACATGGTAAATGGTAATTAGTACCATATTCGTAATTGTACAACCGCGGATGAATGAGCAGCAGGCTTTTCAAAAAGTATTGTCAAAATTCTCATGTACCAAGTTTAGGCTGAGGCAATGAACGTAGGTCAAAGCCATTATGTTTGTGTTACCTCAGTTAAAAAAAACAATTGCCTACTTATTTACATTGACTAAGACCCCGTTCTCACTCACTTTGAGAGCGCTCCAAGTTAGACCGCTCCAGACCGCTCCAGAGGAACGGGTCTTGAGGAACGGTTTGCGAGCGTTCACACTCCGAGCAGTTTTTATGGCTCAAACCGCTCCACGAGTCAAAGTGGTCTTGTTGCTATGGCAGCTCAGGTAGGCGGGTCAATTTTTTCGCGCGCGGAATCCAAACCGTATGTACCGTACTACATGTTTCGCACGCAACGTCACTAGCTCACTTCCGCTCAAAGTACGCTTTCCGTTCACATTGCACGTTAGAGCGCTCTGGAGCGCTCTTAATAAGACCCGCTCCTCAAGACCACCTCGGAAGGTGGACTTCTGGAGCGGTCCAGAAGTCCGCTTCCTGGACCACTTTGAGCGTTCTCACTCACCTAAGAACCGCTCCTGAGGAGCGGGTCTTAGTTAGAGCGCTCCAGAGCGCTCCAACGAAGTAAGTGAGAACGGGGTCTAATAAACAGTGGATATGAAAAAGTATTAATATCTAATCGAACCCAATAAAATACAGATTACAAACTAAATTTATGATACTTTCTTCGTTATGATTATAATATAATCATGACTTCTTTCGCTTCCCTTGTTTTAGGTAACCCGTTTCATTGAGTGATACAACATGGATAAACTTTATTTGGGACGTTATTTTTAAATGAAAGTTTACTGTCAATTTCTGTAGTACCTATCATCATAATATGCGTTTTTATTGCATTTGGGTTAGTAACCTTTTATTTACTATTCGAGAAAAGCACAATATGCACTTCACTTGTGTAAAATGGCGCAGTTGACAAGTTGGCAGAGATAATTTAGCTATCATGAGACATGAAGTTAGTAAGTAAAAGCGCATGCAATATGGTTTGACCTACATTTGATCTATCATGCCAAACTTGGTATGATTTTTATAACACTTTTTTAAAGACCCTGGTGCTCAGTCACTCGTGACTAAATATATAACATCAGTGGCGTAATGAGCAAAAACGTTTGGGGGGCTGACAAAAACAAAATCTGCAGCACCCCACTCTAACATGCAGGCCCCGCTGAACTTTTCGCAAAGTGGGGTCAAGGGGCAAAGCTCCGGCGGGGGTCAAGGGACGGAGCCCCCGAAGCTCAAAGGGTATGGGCTTCAGTGGCGGATCGAGGAATTTCTTACCGGGGGGAGGGGGGGGGGCACAAAAATGGCATGGGGTTAAATATATGTAAAACGATGAAGCGACAGAACGAGGCTTTAGCGGCAAGGGAGTGGAGCGACAAAGCGGGGTGGGTCTGGGAGGGGGTTCTGGCCCCCTCCCAGAGTAAGAAGCATTTGCAATTTTAGAACCAAATTAGACGCATTTCCAGGCACTTCCTGGAGTAATATGACGTAAAATTGCTTTCTCCTACCCCTTCCAAGAGTAGGGATCTTTTGCAATTTGAGAACCACATTTGGCGCATTAAT
>JAVYIG010015733.1:0-34539 GCA_035222895.1 Strongylocentrotus droebachiensis | reverse complement strand
CCAACTCCCAAAAAAGGTCAAATTGACGTGTTTTTTACACGTTTTTCTCCCCAGGGGACGGGGCCCAGGCCCCCCAGGCCCCCCCCCCCCCCCCCCCCCTCCCCTGGATCCGCCACTGTGCCTAGTTCAGAATCTAGCCGGTTCTCATTTTTATCTCTATAATATTCCCTACCCTCGCTTCAAGCTGCCGAAGATGGCGTTATGAACGCACTCGTATCACAGCCGGGCGAAGAAATTCGGGGTTCACGTCATCTTCGGCTTGCAGCAAGTTTATTGAAAAATTACATGTGACAGATTATGGACTTGTGTGGGCCCGAAAAAGGTACCGTACTGTTTTCACTCAATCTTTGCACCAGTTTGCTCTACAGCCTTCTGCCCTCTACGTCCAACAAAGTTCTTCATCGCCTTTTCGTTTTCCAAGAAATCTTCCAAGAGAAGATTAGCCTTCAGAGGTAGCATTCTACAAATAAAAGAACAAAAACATGTGGAAATATTCTAAAATGGCTATTCATCAGGCAGTAATTGTTCAAGTCGTCGGATTAAAAAATCCAAAACAAAAGTAAAATAGTTATGCAGGAACTATCTTTCGATTTTGGTTTCTTATATTCTTCAGAAATCACTTATTCACTTATTGAAACATCATACTGATGTAATCTTATATAGAGATCATCGCTTTCATCGTCTCACTCATGGGCGTCTCCAAAGGGGGGAGGGGGTGTGGGGGGTGCGACACCCCACACCTGTCAGGATATTGTCGGTAAAATTGCGCTGCCGTCGGGAAAAAAAACTGAGAGAAAAGGCGGAGGGGAAAAAAGAGAGGGAAAGGGAAAGAAAAGAAAAAAAGAAAAGGAAAAGAAAGGAAAGAAAGGAAAAGAAAGGAAAGACAGGAAAAGAAAGGAAAAAAGGAAAAGAAAGGAAAGAGAAGAGAAAAAAGAAAAAGAGGGAGGAGAGGAAAGAAAAGAAAGAAACGGAGAAAAGGAAGACAAAAAAAGAGAAAAAGGAAACAAGGGGAGGTAAGAGCCTGAGAGAGGATGGGTGGGAGTAAAAGAGAGAGAGGGGTTGTTGGATGAAGTCGTCTCGTCGAGGGTGCAAGAAAGACACGCATAAATATATTGCTGTGTCGGGTCAGCTGTGTCGGTATTCTTGCTCGATCCTCGGGTACTATATAAATGCAGGAGTTTGAAGTCGGTGAGATGTATAATGTCTGTTGGCCAACAAGTTTTTTTGTCCCTACTAACTGTGACTTTTATCCGCTGTGACGACATCGAGAGAGACTACAACTTTAATACTTGTATTTTCTCGAAGTTTCAATTTCCTATAATATCAGCTAATGAAATCAGAGGTTTTAAATTTTCGGGTAAACTAAATTCAAACAAGGATTAAGAGTCAAGAACTGTACAACGAATCGTCCTTTTTCTCTAATATTTCAATGAAACGCCAAAGCTATCACGCTTCGCGCGGGAGGGGGAAACTTTATTTAGACAAGAATTAAGAGTCGAGAACGGTACAACGAATAGTCTGCTTTCTCTCATAATTTAATGAAACGTCAGAGCTTCCGCGCTTCGCGCGATTGGGGGAAACTAAATTCATTCAAGGGTTAAGAGTCGAGAACAGTACAACAAATCGTCTTCATTGTCTAATAATTTAATGAAACGTCTAAGCTTCCGCGCTTCGCGCGGTAGGGGAAAAACTTCATTCAGACAAGGATTAAGAGTCGCGAACGGTACAACGAATAGTCTGCTTTCTCTCATAATTTAATGAAACGTCAGAGCTTCCGCGCTTCGCGCGATTGGGGGAAACTAAATTCATTCAAGGGTTAAGAGTCGAGAACAGTACAACAAATCGTCTTCATTGTCTAATAATTTAATGAAACGTCTAAGCTTCCGCGCTTCGCGCGGTAGGGGAAAACTTCATTCAGACAAGGATTAAGAGTCGCGAACGGTACGACGAATCGTCTTCTTTCTCTAATAATTTAATAAAACGTCTAAGCTTCCGCGCTTTGCGCGGGAGGGGGAAAACTGAATTCAGACAAGGATTAAGAGTCGCGAACGGTACTACGGATCGTCTTCTTTCCCTAATAATTTAAAAAAACGTCTGAGCTTCCGTGGGGGTGGGGAATTGAATTCAGATAGGGATTAAGAGTCGAGAACACTACAATGAATCGTCTGCTTCCTCTCATAATTTGATGAAACGTCAAAGCTTCGCCCGGGAGGGGGAAACTGAATGCAGACAATTAGGGATAAGAGTCAAGAACGGTATACAACGAATCGTCTTCTTTCCCTAATATTTTAATGAAAGGTCTAAGCTTCGCGTGGGAGGCCCTTCGTGCGCTCTTTAAGTGATTCGCTTCTCACTACCGCCCCCCTAAAATAGGATCCAAGCTACGCGCCTGCATTTAAATATATAGCTATGATACTGACTAAGTTAACAAAATAATTCTTATATTTATGTCGAGGAAAATGACCATTTGCGCATACGCAAGGACTATAGATAGTTCATAGAAAAAACAATTTAGCCTTCGGCCCCGGGTTTATAGGGTTAAATTTGTAGACACGGGACATTACATTTTGTCGGTAATTGGTGGCTAGTTGTGTCGGTAATCGGTGGCCTCTACATCCCCCCCCCTCCCCCCCCCCCCCCCCCCCCCACTGAAAAAGGTCTAGCGACGCCCCTGGTCTCACTTGCATGGTCTTTATAATAAAGTTTTGTATGTGAATAAGTATACCTTCATTCTATTCATGATAAATGACACCTCATTCAACAGCCAAAAAAATCACAAACTTGTCCCAAAATGTGAATTTTCTGAAAGTTTTGCCAATTAAAAAAAAAAAATTAATAGCTTACTTTGAGAGGACGACAACCATATTGAAGATGAATGGTGTCCTGACCACATCTCGGTTAGTTTGGACTGCTTCTACAACCTTGTCAGCTACGAACTCGGGTTTGAGAGTTGGGAACAGCAGCTGCGCTCTGAAACGATAAAATCAAACATATCGTATTACAAGAAGATGAGTGTATAATCATGATTTGGTGGACTTGAAATTTTCTACGCATCCACCTAGTAAGAATGATACCCAAATGATACCTGTGCCCCCTTAATGACTGGATCCACCCTACACCACAGACTGCGTTTGTATCTGACGATTTAGTGTTTTGTTGTTGTTTTTTTAAGTGAAAAAAAAAAGATTCTGTGTTTCCTACAATGAGTGAACATACAACCTGACGTGCATACATGTTCAATATACATCTACAAGTAGGTAAAGAAAGTACAGACAAAATGTGTTCCCACTCACGACTTTTTGATCGTTGCTCCGTCGAACATTCCCGTGTCGATCTTGTACGGATTGATCAGTGTGAAGTGGACCCCGTCTTTTCCCTGAGCCCGGGCCTCGCGTAGTAAACTTTCGTGGAGAGCGACAGCAGCGAATTTGCTCATGCAGTAGTCGCTCAACCCGGGTACGACAAGTTCCCCCATGATGCTAGCGATGGTGACGACATGGCCGTGATTCCTCTCTAGCATGTTGGGAAGGAATGCCTTCAGGGTCTGTCGTCGTCGGTATGAAGAGAGAGAAAGATTGAGAATGAGAAAGAGAAAAAACGAGGCATTCAGATGACGAAGAGGGGATAAACAAAAGATAAAGAAAGAAAAAAATAACGGAAAGTCACGAAGACAGAAAGAGATGGAGTAAAAGCGAATTGAACAAAGATAGTGAGAGAGTGGGATGGATGAAATTACAAGAATGCACATACATGTGAAGGCCTATTCGTTTTGTATTTAAAATGGATTTTAGCAACACTTAAAAGATCCTGTGGCGAGTGATCCGGACCTTTAATTAAAAAAATCATTTTGATCAAAAAAGTTGAGAAAAATGACGAAACTTTGGTCAACATCACGTTTCACAGTGTTTCATGAGGAAGAACATCCACAATTTTCTCTGATTTTGCAATGATTTTGCCCGGCTGGAATTTCGAAGTTTTAGGATCATTAAAGGATACGTTTCACACACAGAATACCATTATTCACTGAATATGCGGTTTAAGAGACTGACTACTTTCTTTTTTCGAACAGATCATTTTTTCCCTGATGTGCTAAATACTTTTCTTAAGTTTCTTGACTTTTCCCTCACTTGACAACAGGGAACTTCTTCTCCAAGTTTTCCATGGTTTCCGGGATGCTGGGAACCTTCTATACAATGTGAATAAGATCCGGACCTTACCCAAACATGAGCCAGTGAATTCACATTCAATGTCCTACGGAAGTCCTCTTCGTTTAGATCCTGGAAGTATTTTCCTGTCACGATTCCCGCGTTGTTGACCAGCATGGTGACATCGCCAACCTCCTCTCTCACTCTCTGCGCAGTCTCGTTGACCTTTGCCATCTCGGTTACGTCACAAACATACCACCAGGCCTTTCCACCGTTGACACGTACGATCTTTGCTGTTTCTTCAACGCCAGAGGCGTTGATGTCCCACAACACGACCCTCACTCCTAGAATGCAAACAAAATTGAATGACAGATTTTCCAGAAATGTATTTTTAAAGAGAACTTTGTATAACCATCAGGTAAACTATTTTATCTGCAGTATCGCCCCCATAATATGCAACAGATGCATCTTCATTTTCACCATCATTATCATCCTCATCGACATTGATTTCAATATCATATCCAACATCATCTCGCTATCTTTGTATTTGGGCCTGGCGAACTCAATGATACAGGGTGTCAGACTTGTCGACAAGAAGAATGTGGTTCCAATGCATGGTTTTAAAAAAGGTTGGTCATACGACATTCAAACTTTTTTGTCATTTGTCAACAATGTTGAAAATGCTGACAGGGAATTCTGAAAGTGGTGACATCAGAAACTTTGGTCGTGTAGACCTCTGACTGGAAGCTAACAAAAATGACCCTGAAGGCGTATGAGACCGACGGAGGTGCATAAGCCTGAAGAACCACTGGACCAACTGTTATGTTCTCCTGGACCTTTTGATAACTACTCGATTGCTCATGAAACCTAAAGTTCGGGGATTGGACCAAAAATGCAGAGGATTCGATCTTCATGGCCACCCCTCCTCTCTTTCTTTTTTGCCAGTTCCTTACCTAACGCTGCGAACTTCCTCGCGAAGAGCCTGCCGATGCCGCTGCCGGCACCCGTGATGAGCATGGTCTCGCCCTCAAGCGACTTGGACCTCAGACTACTGGGGATCAGCCATTTTAGGAAGGCCTCCATGCTGACAAGAAGGACTTGCAGATGAAGAATCATCAGCTCACCAACGAACTCCAGGATGCTCATGGCTGTACTGCTGTGTTCGCGACCTGCGGCGTCAGACATTTTTCCTGCAGATGACGTGTCTAGTGGATGGGAGGAGAAATACATTTTTGTTAAAAATAGAGGTCATTGAAATTATTTCGTCAGGGTAATCGTATTCGTATGTTAACATAAACCTTTTGGGTCAGTAGATAAATCTAGTTTTCACTATATTGTCTTTTCATAATTGATTTGGCCTTAAAGGTATTATGTCCCATTTGCAGCCAACATCAAGTTCTTCAGAACTTGCAGGAATTATGAATGTGTCACGTATGTCCTATCTGTGAAATTTAAACGTTAGCAGTGTCATAGTATTTAAATTATGCAAGGAAAGTAGGAAACCCGTTTACTTTCTAGACTTAGATGGATAGTAATTCTTTACAATTTTGATATATTTGGAGGCCCATGTGGATGTATTATAAGCACTAGAAAATTTAGCCCCTAAAATACTTCTGCTTTCGATAAATTGAATAATAAAAAATTTACCGGTGCTCCGGGTAAATTTCAATTATTTCCAATAGCTACTAAGGCCATTCCATGGTAGCTGCGACCATGGAAATCTCAGAACATGCAGTTTTTATATAATATAATTTCCAAAAGAGAATAGCAAATCGGTCGATTGTAGTCAAGAAACATTGTTTTAAAGCTAAAGTAATATCAGTCTTGAGAGGGAGCTATAAAACATAAAGAGTTTATTATTTACAATTTCATCACTTTAGACTCGATTCCAACCGCGACAACATTATTGTAAAATCGCATATGCACCCAATATGTTCATTTGAACCAACTTCATGACCCCATACCAAAATGTTGTATTACCTTTAACAAAATGACTCACTAAAACGACTGATTTTATTTAACTGTAGTACACTCATGAAATGCTAATACCTGAGGGTAATTTCCAGATCGTCTGTTTGGAGCCAGAAGGGCATTAACCTGTATATGAGTTAACACCTTTCTTACTCTCAACAGACGAGATAATGGGGACTTTTAGAATTGCACGACGAGATCGTGGACTGCGACGTTTGACATCCTTTTTTAAGGCAATGTGACGTCCTTTTGAGGCACTGGCAGTGCCTCAAAAGGACGTCACACGTGGCAGTCCACGTTCTCGTCGTGTAAATCTAAAAGTCCCTATTGCGTACTGAAGTGGTACAAGGTACATACAATAAAGTATGTTCAGATATGGCGCGGGAAACCAACGCAGAACTAAAGCAGCCGCGGGTTTTGTACAGTGTGCAAAGGTATGGCAACAAAGGACTAGCGCGTATTTACTGAGCCCTGTGTTATAAGATAGAGAAATGTGAAGTGTATTACACTTTAAATCATCAATATTTTGTGTAACTGCCGCAGTTTAGACGCGTCACACCAAGAAGTTACCACGAGGCGTTATTCCACCACGGCAAAAGTTCCTAATTGGTAGTTCAAGTCAGAGAAAAATAGGCCCCGGCTACCGCGTCATGTCTGAACGAGCCTCAATAGATATGAAGCAAAACAAGTGTGAAAAGAGTAATGCTGAACAATAATCTATAAGCTATTCCTGTCTGTTTATGAATGTACCTACCATGGACCTACTAGACATGGACCTACTAAGAAGGTCCATGGTTTATGCAGGGACATGCTGTCCCTAGTTTATGTTACTGAAATCGCAATACTACCTGCACTAAATTCAATGACCTTCGTCTCGAGAAGGTCGAGATTTGTATGTCAATGTCACTGCCCTTTCCCTTTGAAACCCGATCCGAACACAACAACAATTGTAGTTACAGTATAGCGTTGACAGTAACAGTAATATTTGTAAAGCGCTTGCTTGGTTTCAGTTTCTATTTTTCAGAGTAGCTTTATTTTCATTTCCAACAGTACAATTAATATAAACAAGTATGCCTTTTTTTAAATGAAACTCAAAGCATTTTGCAAATCATTAATCGACAAGTTGCAAAAGAAAATGTATACATTTGCTGTATTCATGTTTGCTTTTTTAAAGCAAAAACTGTGGATATGGAGGGATCCATTGAGAAGCAGGGCTTGTAAAATGCAAAATGAAAAAATATCAAATAATGATAGTCATAAATTTATGTGATAAATTCATATATACATTTAACGAAATATTTTAGAAATGAATGATAAAATCAATATGTAAATGGGAGTGATAATGTAATTATAAGTCAACAAATTGAATAACAAATGTTTCTCTACTCTCCGAATTTAGTGGAGAAGAAATCCCCTCATTTATAAGTCATTACTAGAGATCATTATGGAGTTGAAATCCACGCTCAAAAGAATGGAATCATTCTTTTAAAGAGTAAATTAAAACCTCTAGACTATACTCTGAGGTGGTTTACACTATAATCCTGATCATTTGTAGTGGATTCAAGTCCAATACGAAGTAAATTTTAATAACAACATTTTGAGATGATAGCAACTTCTTTCGAAAAAACAACCTAAGGCGATTTCAATAACATTGTGCGTCATCAATTAAAATGTGTGAATATGACAATGATATATTACATTATCCGATCGAAACCTATGAGACGCACGATCAGGAATTTCAATTGCTCTAATTGTCTTGAGTCGATTTCTCGAAAATAGATTGCGTTACGATAGACCTACAGAGTGTATTTCCAATCCTCTGCATGAGGGGAGTAAGTGTTAATTAAATCATCAACAATGCCCCCCCCCCCCCCCCATCCCATACCCTTATTAATAAATTTAAGTATCGGAAATGTGCTCCCCCCTTCTTTTTATTTTATTTGTTTTAATTGTTAAACGAACTCCGATATATCGGCCCTTGATCAGTATAAATACCTCAAGAAACGAAGTGACTGCGTCGAAATATAATCAGCTAGGAAACAGTATGATGTCGTTCTCGGTTAGGATGGCCCTATCGATTACCAGCCCAGAAAGCCAAGTCTCTTTGATAGTCGTACCGTCGTCGATCACCTAGCTCTAGTTCTCACTGGCTACTGTGATAATCCCTGCAGAGTGGGAGAAATAACATTTGAAATAAGAACAAGAGATGGTTACGGTCAAATTAAAATGGAAATGAGAGTACGAGATCGTTACAATAATCAATATGATTGCAATTCCAATGAAGCTATCAAACCGACTCCAAAAAGACAGACTCTCGGCCGTTGTAAAATGTTCTCGGATCTGTCGTCGGTCTAGTGCTGGTCTCCGATGTGTGACTGGGATACCAGTGGCAGTGGATAACCATGTGCATAAGAAAAACCTTTCACCGACAAACTGATAGGTATACTGTTTGCACTAAGGGTACTGAAATAATAATGTTCTAATATTGGAATACTATTGATGCAATATGCTGTATATCCCACCTCTTTGTGGTGTATCTATCGCTCGATGTTGTTGAACAATGATGATTGTATCCTGTGAGTTCGTAAAATATTCCTAAATCCCATGTTATCTCCCTGATCTGTAGCAGTGTATAAGATAAACGTATTGTCCTACTAATAGGTGTTGATGCTATATAAGGTGCAGACTACTTGATCTTTAGACCACTTCCGTAAGAAATATCTCATTATAGACAACTTTACTTGTATGCTACGGATTGAGGGAGATAATAAGTTGCAGTGTCCGAAGGTTACTGATTAAAGATACAGTGTGTGAATCTTGTAAATAAAATGATAATTACCTACACACTCTCAATGCAAATTAACTTAACCTAAAAATTTGAAGAAGAATTAAAGAAAATGATTAAAGGAAGATTATGATTACAAAGGTTACAAAGTATATTGAAAGATAATTTTTTTTTAAATATATGTCATGGTTAAAGACGACTTATTGTACCAACTGAAATAGATTTAAAGGAAACCAACCAAACTAAAAAAACGAATACAACATTTAAGTTGACATTATTTGTCTAATGATGAAATAGATTATGTAGGGTAATCTACGTGTACATTATATGGAGAAGTTCATTTTCAAAACATAATTTCATTTCTTGGACGTGCTACGTGTGCATCATTAAAACAATGGCTTTATCCAGGAACTGCCCCAATCACAGGGCAGCGTGACATTGTAAGAATGATTACGCACCGGCCATCCAAGTAATTCACACAAATCATTATGACGTAAGTAAACGATACAACATCAAATTCAGGACGCGCGTCAGTTGAAAATAGAAATACAATTTAATAGTTTACTATAGGCCAACATGTGAATCAATGCTGTTTCAAACAAGTAGTGCATGACGAAATGGCACCGGTATGTGAGTTAGGAGGAAAGGTTTTATAACTTCTCCTAATAACCACCCCTGCCCCTTCATCAACCAGAAGAAGAATGTGACCATGTGACACGTTCGTATAGTCAAGAGGCATACATTGGCATGCCAAATGCTATAGAGTCGCGAAGCGCTTATTCCATAGTCGCTCGTCGTTCAGGGCAGCGTTTCTCGAAACCGTCGTAACTACAAGTTCACCGACATCCAATTGAAACGCGTGTTAAACTTAATACACGCGTGTCAATGGGATGTCGGTGAACTTGTAGTTATGACGGTTTCGAGAAACGCTGCCCAGGTGGCTGATTCAAAATGACAGAGCCTGCGCATGAGGTTCACCGCGAAATCATTCAAGCAACGGACTGGAGCAGGGCAAATTCAGTGTGATCAGCACGCATTGTTTAGCACAAAATTGTTTGGGACCAGTAACCTTGACAACGTGGCCTATGTGACGTCACACTTCGGTACTCTATACAACCCGGCCGTAGGGGTGGGGTTGAAATTCCAAAGCAATCAACATAATTATTGAAGAAGATACAAATAGGCTTGAGAAAAGGCCTGACTTTTCAAACTTTAATCTGGAATAGTCAAAACTTAAATGTAGCTGATGGTCCGGATTTGGTCCGACCCAGTACCTTCCACTTTACAAGAAGACTGAGTTCGTATTTCGTAGGACAGCAAGTATAGTAAAAGTGGTGAAGTCAAATGTTTCGTTTCAATAGTCAATCTTAAAAGTACATTTGAAAACAAAATGATTAAAGAAAACTAAAAGAAAATGGAGAAAAAAGGGGTAAATGAGTTAGAGAAAAGCGGGATATGATGAAAAGTCAACGGTAGAGGCAGATAGCAAATAGAGACGGTGCCCAAAAGATTAACTGGTACAAGTAATGATCGATTACATTTTGATTCACATACATCTCCCGAATGGGCAGATGATCTAGACTAAATAAAAACGTACATACATTTTGAGTAAGGCGAAAGAATACAGAAAAATACAGAGTATATAAAGGGGGTTTCAAGCTTCTGTTTTGAAGGAAGGACGTAGCTACGATTAGAATAAGAGCAAAGCGATTGTTCCTGACTCCCGAATCTAGAGATCGATTAGATGAAGGTAATGTTATAACAGATGAAGATAGCTTAAATTAACCTGTATGAGACTTTCTTTAAAGATTAAGTTGAGTACTGGTCACTTAATAACAACATCATGATAGTAACCTAGAAGCGATCGGAAAAGGTTGATTCTCATGACTATGCAGTCCATACAAAATGTTCTTCATGCTGTGAGATCTTTGAATCATCAAAATGATACGAAAATTACTTGCTCTTGGAAGTAATAATAATACTTTCGTATCAGCTTCAATGCTGTTCTTCCTGAGGGACCTGCACTTATTCTAACACAGCGATTGTCGGGAAACATTTACACCTGGGTGGAGAGTGGCAAATGTGGATTAATGTCCTTCCAGAGGACGTTGCCGGGCTGAAATTCGAACCCTCAACCCTTGGATTGAGAGTAAAGTGAATGAACCTCTATAACACGACAATTACCACCCGGGTGAAGAGTGGCACATATGGACAAAGCACATTAGTGTCGGGCTGGGATTCGAACCTCGAAGCCTTGGATTGAGAGTCAAGAGAATGAAACACTATAACACACCTACTAAGAAAGACAATTAAGAAAACTAAAAGAAAATGTTGAAAGGCAATGGGGTAGAAAAATAGGGAGAAATGATGACGAGTCAAAGGGAGAGGCATAATAGAGAGGGTGCAGCTGAGGATAAATTGGTATAAGTAATGATCAATTACAATTTAATTCACATAAATCTCCCAAATGGGCAGATGATCTAGATTTAATTTAAAAAAAATACCGGATAGTTTTTATTCGGTCTCAGCCTCCCTGCGTTTTGAGTAAGGCGAAAGAAAACATTATGGAGGAGGATTTCAAGCTTCCATTTATGAAGGAAGGACGTGCCTACAATTATAATGAGAGCAATGCGATTGTTCTTTAATCCCCTTTGCAAAAGATTGGATTAGATGAAGGTAATACCTCAGTCACACGGCCAACCCGACTCCATAGATACTTCAAACCGACCGACTCAGTCCTGGCCATTTAGGGTATGTAATGTAATGCATTTATTTAGACCGGTCTGTTGTCGGTCTGTTGGTGTTGTTGGTGTGATTGGGGTATGATCTTTTTTAAGGAAAAGAGAGCTTAAAGTGACTCGATAACATTGTCGAAGGTTGATGAAAAGACTGTTTAATTTGTGTATGAAATGTTACTTACTATATTCCTTCAACTGTACTTAACCTCTCACATGCAAACAATCGTGAGAAAATTCTCAAACCACAAAGATATTTATGATTTTCTTTGAAGGCGTCACTGTGCGACACCCTCTAACAGTAAATTCTCCCAACCATTTTGTAATTTTCCCAACCGTTTTTCCATGAAAATGAGACGTAAGACAGGCTTTAAAAAATCTTTCAACACTTGAATGTCTGGGATGGTATGAAGATTCAATTCATTGCTGTTTGACGATTAACATTAACCTAAGATGTAATTGAATTGTAATGATTTAGTTGGGAGAATTAAGGAATCGATCAGATTAGTTGTTCCCAATTTGTGTTCATTAATAATGGTCCGTTTTCACTCAAATGTTCAGATTATCTTGTACGTCTAGCATTGAGGTCACTACCTTTGCACAATTCACTCTCATCTGAACAACGTTACCAAGTTCCTTTAAACTTATCTGTACAATAGGTGTTTTTAAAGATGAAATTCGGTACTCAAGTACAGCATCATGAAAGTAACTTTATATACGCCATTGAAAGGGGGTAATTATGTAGTCCGTATAAATGTGTGTATTGCTGTGGGTTTTGGAATTCACCAAAATGGTAAGAAATATGGCTTGATTTTAGATGAATCGTGGTGTGGTGGATGAGTAATCGGAATGTCTATCACATGTGGTTCACTAATCCAGACATTGATCTCCGTTCGCCCTCTCCACCCAGGTGTAGTAAATGGTCATCATTTTCGACAATCAGTTTATCAGTGATTTCGGCCGACGACAATATGTACACCAGTATAGAGGGTATAGTGAACCAAGGAGATTTAAAATCTCCTTGATTGAACAACTTAATCTTCACAGGCTCGGATTTGGAGTAGCTCACCTATAGATGTGATGAATAAGTCAACGCATTTGATGACATAACGGAAGAAAGAAAATGATTATCTTGAAAGGATGGTTAACGCATTCTGGAACTTAGCGCTGGTAGCCTGGTACAGTCCACAAAACATGACAAATGGTAGAAGGAAATTAATTCACGGATATTTCTCAAACCATTCTCACCATGCTTCCAAACACACTCGTTAAACCAGTCGACTGTATGAAATCATCCGTCTCGAGAGTGAATAGTTTTACTTCTTCAAAATAGAAGAAAGAAATCTCCTTTTATGAGCTCCGTTTCACAACGACGAAAGAGTTGGTTGAAATCTGAAAACATAAAGCATTGTAAATAAAATGTTTAATTTTAATATGTAGAAGGAAAAAAAACGCACTTTTTGACGAGTTGTAGTTTCGTTATTAATGATTTATCTCCGGATGTTTATTTTTATTTTCCTCTCCTAGTTAGAGATCCCCTTCTGTTGCGATTTTCCTGGCGCTGTTGCTGTTCATTATCAAATTATTTTTTAGACAGTCCCAATTATATCAACTTACCTTAAGTTCGTTTAAAAATCGAAGTGGGTCTCTTCTGTATCCAGTCATATAAGGCTAACATTTTATTTTCTATTTTTAACCACGTTGCATCACGTTGGAATCGTTCTGGACTCAAGCACCTCGTATATACTTGACAAAAATCTACAGAACCAGCCCGTCGATCTTTGAATAGGCTTAAGCGCAATTATTCGATTTGATTTTTCTTCAAAAGCAAGTCATAGATCCTTGAAAAATGTTAACAAAGTCCTTTCATTATATTTCTTCCATCTTATAATGAAGCAACAGTTCTTGAAAGTGTTCACCAATTCATTTCTAAAAGCAATTCATCTATCCTTGAAACGCCATCCCTGGATTAAAAGAGGGTTTATCGTGTCTATGACATAAACGGAAGCTTCTTTCTCCTAACAATGCTTCAAATACCACTCTATCATATCTCCACTTCAACGGATTTCCCTCGACAGGAAATCATAAAAAATCTCGCTTTTCATCAAAGAAAATCATAATCACATGATCGAGTCTTCATTGCTATGTTGCTTGCCACGACTGCATTGCTTGTTATGAGAAATATACCTTTAGTCATATCTCAGTCACCCCGCCAAACCGACTCCATGCCGACAGATTCTTGGCCATTCTGGGGTAATGTAGTTATTTTGTAGCTGCTTGAAGCTCTTTGACTGAAGAAAAAAATACATAACATAAACCGAAATGGTTCAAATCTGTCAGTTTGGAGTCAGCTTGGCGGTGTGCTTTGACTAATTAACCCCCCCCCCCCCCCAAAAAAAAAGCTACTTCAGTAGGTCATTGAGGAAATCTACACATAAATAAGCAAACAAAAGTGATTCGCAACAACTTGTAAAAACAACCAATTGATATCAATATGGGTTCATGAAGGTTATGTAATCATTAAGCCCATTAATTTCACAAGTGTGTCTACGCAAGTGTGAATTATTTCTTTTCAAAGGGGAAACGGAAGCTATTCCTGAAGTACCTCCTAATATCGGTAGTGACGTGATTATTCAAAAAGGCACATTTAAAAGCTCAGTGATTTTCTAAGGTGATTTGTACCATTACTCCAAACTGGTCTACTGACTCGCTGATCAGTCTATAAGGTCCATGATCTATTTGATGTGACGGTCTGGGGAGTGTCACTATTGATTATCAAATAATCATTCAGTTCTCTCTAAATCGAGATAAATATTAATCTCCCCAATATAATAGTTTGATTTTGGTAGTTTTAAGTTTGGCAGGATTATATTTGAACACACTTTCAAAACAAACTTTTGGGGTTTAACAATTCCTGCTAGTTTTAAAACAAGTTTGGGACAGATTAATACTCAATTCTATACTTTCCTTAATATGGTTGTGTTCAGACTGCAACCGACAACTGACGTTGTATCCAGTTAGATTTAAGTTTAAGTTACATCATGTATAACAATGGCACGTATTCATGTAGAGGACACATTTTTTCGTTAAAATATTCTAGAAAAATTACTAATCCTTTGAATGTTGAAGACAGGAAGAAGTGCACTAGAAAGGGAAGTCAAAATACCAGCTAAAGTGACTTGTATAATACGCAATATTGTCAGCTTTGTCATGATTTTAAGAAGAAATTGGATGACTGCTGTGTAATAAAAAGTATCTGCATGTAATGGAACTCGAGACATTTCAAACATTGCAGTGTGACGAGGAAGGGGGAACTATTAGATAGGTCAAAACCTGCCCTTCTTTCCTCCAGATGGTCACTGATTACTGGCTTCATGGCCATCTTGGTGTCATCCGTTATATGCTTGACCATCAGAAGTGACCCTTCAATCAAAATGAATTTCCCATTAATAAAAAAGTAAACTTGACCCACATACACGTGTATCCATCCAAGTAAAGATGGTTACAAGATTAACGACTAATGACCATGGGGTTGATAAGGGGGGAAAATACCCATCACAGACGCCGCCCCTAAGTGTTTAGCCTTCTTCAGGAAAATTGACCGTACAGTTCCAATACAAAGTTCAAAATTATATGTGCAGATCTTTGTGTGTCTGGAGAGATGTTATTCATATGGTATTTCTATATACGCTTCTATTCATTTTCATCGTCTATTCATTTATATGTTTTGCCGCCCCCCCCCCCCAAAAAAAAAAAAACTCTCTTTCTCTCTTTTCTTCTTCTTCTTCTTCTTCTTCGTCTTCGTCTTCCTCCTCTTCTTCTTCTTCTTCTTCTTCTTCTTCTTCTTCTTCTTCTCATTCCTTTTCCTTTGTTCTACAACGTTGATCTGATCTATGTTCAAGGATCTTAATTCTATTTTTTCGAGTGCATGAACGTATTAAAAAAAAGTGTTTATCTCTGTAATCCCTCTCATTCAAAATCTCTTCCATTTTCTTCCGTTTCCTTGTAGAAATAATCCTATTGGCGACTCAATGATGAAGTTATAATCATCGTAACATACGCCAACTTCCAGGAGGAAGTCATTAGTCAAATTCCTTAACATCTTTTTTGTTCTAAATATCTCTTCCACTGAAGCGTAATTCAAATAGCTTAAATTAAAACAAATGAAAGAAAAAGTTGAGTTTGGGTATATATGAAAAACAGAATGTTACCTTTCTCATTTTGGTATGTTATTTTGGAAGAAAATTGTACCCTGAACACCCCTGCTGAAAGGGATTGCTCCTCAAATGTCCTCACATTCGAAATATGACAAGAAATGGCCACAGAGTTTGGACCAAGCTTTCATGTCACAGTCGTGTGTAGTCAACGTCTGCAGTGCATATGATTTTAACAAATTCTTTTCATTTTCATGCTTCGAAAACCTCACAGACTTCACATTGCAGTTTTATCAATTCCTCTTTACTACACAACGAAACTTTCCGAATAGTTTCAAGACAGTTTCTTTCACAATCTAATTGCACGACCAGGGACCTGTTTCACGAAACCTTTTTTAATGACAAATGACAAAAATCAGTGACAAATCTGCTGATAACCAATCAGAAGCAAGGATTTTAGTAGCTTATAACAAAAATGTCATTTGTCACTGATGACAAGTTTTGTGAAACGCCCCCCCCCCCCCCCCCAGTAATCAAATTTATCTTTATTCCTGTAGATAAGATAATTATGCAAATGGAATGAAACAACGACGCGACGCTTGCCTTCGAAGTATCTTCAGAGCCTCCAAAACAAAATTACAAGAGACGACTTTCACGCAAATAAAAAGAACTCATTGCTATCAAAATATAATCTCGACAGCGCTCGAGAGACTTTTGGGCAAATGAAGAAAAACAAATATTGCATAACAAATGTAGTCTGAGAGTTGACTTGTAGACTGCATTATAACCTTCAAAAAGCACGTAACAGCTATTGAAACCGTACGAGATGCAGGGCTTTCAATGTAGTTGAGTATTGACAATACTAGAATCCAGAGTACACTAATCTTCATACAGGATGTTTTGGACGGGTCTAATATGGGAACTATTGAGTCAATATGTCTATACGATGTCAATGATGAAATCAACCAGAAAACTACTATAACCAGGGGCAGATCTAGGGGGTGGTTCGGCGGTTTAACCCCCCCCCCCCCCCCCTTGGGCGGCCAAGTGAAGAAAGAAAAAAAGTAAAACAGTAAAGCGGCGCGATTTTTGGAAAATCCTGGATCCGCCACTGGGTCAAACCACTCCCCCCCCCCCCCCCCCTGGCAAAAATGTAGATCCGCACCTGATAACTACCCCCTGTCGAGGTCTAATGCCTGCACTATAGCCACTGCCTGCACCTCTCCAAACTTTTTTTTTTTTCAAGTCGGAAGAAAAACTTCATACTGTCTTTTGGAAAACATTCAGCCCTATGAACGGTACATTGATGAAAGCTCTTGACACTCGTACTCGAGATCCTGGGTTCGAACCTTGCTTGGTGTTCACATCCTTGGACGAGGTGTTTTACCCACATTATGCTCCCCTCGACCCAGGTGTTTGCAATGGGTACCTGGCAATGCTGGGGGGGGGGGGTTGCAAAGTTGCCTTCAGAAAGAGCGGTATTTATGTTTTGATGTCAATAGTGTGTGTAAATTAGAACACCATATTGTTATTATCATCATTATTATTATCGCTATTATTATAATTATCCATATGTTTACCTTCATTGTCACTATAATTATCATAACAATTAGTATTTATCATTATTATTACTATTAATACTACTACTACTAGTACTACTTCTACTACTACTACTACTACTACTACTACTACGCTGTACTACTACACTGTACTACTATACTACTACTACTACTACTACTCCTACTCCTACTACTACTACTACTACGCTGTACTACTACACTGTAATACTATACTACTACTACTACTACTACTACTACTCCTACTACTACTACTACTACTACTACTACTACTACTCCTACTACTTACTACTATACTACTACTACTACTACTACTCCTACTCCTACTCCTACTACTACTACTACTACTACTACTACTTATACTGCTAACTATCATTATCTTCATCATATCCACCATCATTCAACAATGTTCAGAAGTCTAAATATATCGTGCCCATGAGCAATCAACCACAGATGATACTTGATAACGTTTAAACAGATAATGTCAAGGCGAACACCACGCCATCGATGCACTCCGCTGAATTCAAATGAGCCATCATAATTATGTACATCATTCATTTATTGTATTGCAATGGCATCTGCTAATGATAAGGGCAGAGCCACATTTTTCTAAGACCCCCTCCTATCCTCCACAAACACACCCAGACAACAGGAGTAGCAGCAGAACAACGCATAAATATCACTTCTGTAATATGCTTACCAATCATGCCAATTACCTTATTTTCTGGATGGGGGATATTAATTTGTATGTATAAAATATAATCTTCAAAATAAATTCAAGTCATTAATGAATTCTCCTGATAAATGCAACACAGTTACTCTCGAGAAACTGACTTAACCCTACTAGACAGAACAGACTCATTCACACTCATTCACATTGTGAATCACAGTGTGCGCCACAATGTTAAATTGGGGCGTTTTCACATTGTGAACACTCACACTGTGAAACAGCCATCACACTGTGAAACGCCCACCACACTATGAAAATTGTCAATGAGTGGACTTCCACAGCGTGTAATGGCCACACTGTGAACCACAGTGTGGATAACCGAAGGTTTACAATGTGACCACACTGTCATATTGCTCCGATTGTCTCATTAACGCTCGCGTGAACATTGCCAGCACAAACCACTGACCTCTACCTCCTGAACGGATCATCGCCCATTCCCATTCACTATACGTTACGTACTAAACGGCTGTATTGTCTGACCGTTCATGAATATTCATGTTTTTGCTAAACTCGGCAAAATGTTTGCTTTTACTAAATAGAAAAATTACGGTGGGGGGTTGGATGAAATGGACATAATGAAATAGGCAGAAGTGATCTATGATAATTCATGGTTTTTATGTTTCGTGTGCTCGACCTATAATCTTCAAATCGCATGGTAAACTGAGTCCAAAGTTAGACTTGTTTCACATGTGTATTATAGGCAATGACGAGCTTGCAACCTATTTTGAAAAATTACGGTGGGTGAACTTTCAAAAGTCAATGAGACATGAGGGCTCCAATGAAAGAGCTATAGTGATAACGTACGTCGGGGTGGATGTGCTTTTCGTTTAAACAAAAAATGAATTTTTAACGATTTTAAAAAAAAACGTCCATAGGCTAACATGTTAGGCTGCTGACTCTGACCAGGCTCTGACGATAGGGGGCGTTGTGAAATGAGACTAAACGGAGCCATATGGAACCACACTGTGAAACGACGCGACCACAAAGTGAAAACGCCCCGATTTAACATCGTGAACACTCACACTGTGAAACAGCCACCACACTGTGAATCTGCGGTTACCCACACAGTGAACACTCACACTGTGAATCTGCGGTTACCCACACTGTGAACACTCACACGGTAAAACAGCCACCACACTGTGAAACGCCCACCACACTATGGAACTTGTCAGTGAGTGGACTTCCACAGTGTGAAATGGCCACACTGTGAACCACAGTGTGGATAACCGAAAATTCACAATGTGAACACACTGTGAATCTGTAGTTATCCACACTGTGAACCACATTGTGAAACGACGCGACCACAATGTGAAAACGCCCCAATTTAACATCGTGAACACTCACACAGTGGAACGCCCACCACACTGTGAAACACCAAACACTCAGTGAAACGCCCACCACAATGTGTAATCATTATTAAATCCTCCTGATAAATACATCACAGTTAAATCTCGGGAAACCGACTTAAAAGGGCAATCTCTTGCTATTGAACTCATAACAAAATATGTCATTGTCTTGTTCGCACAAATTTATGTTACGCACAAGGCTATTCAAATTTCATAGGGCTGATTTTTGTTGTTGTAATATTCGATATCATATTAAGCATGATCATACAACTAACACAATACAAGACCTACAAAAACATTAAACGTACCGAAAATGATTCGGCACAAAAAAACTTGGTTTTAAAGAATAAATAGTTCCCATCAACTGACAAGTCATCGTCCATGTGTCCTTTCTGACCACAGCCAAGCAATCTTGGCATCGGAGACACTAGGCTTGATCATGAGCTTAAATCAAAACCAAAACTAAGTGACAATGCCAAAGATAGATTACGGGAGAATTCCAAAGGTAATCGTTGTAATGGGTGGGATTGATTGCTATTCAGTGGCGTAGCTACAAGGGTTAAGGAGGACACCCCCAAACACACCTTTTTTTCAAATAGTTTTTTTTTATTGATTCTAAACAATACAAATCAATCTTAGAAATAAAATACAGTTGTTTTTCATCTTGACATGAATTCAAAACATTTTCAATACATAAATTGTACGATTGATGAAAACAAAAATGAAATCAATTGTAACATAAAACAAATAATCCCATCCAACCAAACACACTACTACCCCCCCCCCCCCCCCCCCAATCATGCGACACACACACACACACAACCACATACGAACATACCCACTATTTGCGGGGGAGGCAACATTTGAAGGTGGTCGCCCCATCCCAAACCATCAGCCCACTCGACAGCCCTGTTTTCATGGTTCTTCCACATTTCATTACCTTAGTAAGCCCCCCCCCCCCCCTAAAAGTACCCCTCTTAATGGCTGGTCCCGTGTACGATACGCCATTGTTGCTCTTGGCTATTGGTCTTTGCGATTGATGAGCAGGATACGTTAAATAAATTCATTGTAACTGTATCCCGATAAACAGCGACGTTTCAATCATGATGCTTAAACGTATAGACCAGTTCTGGCCATGCGATTGCATTGTAAAAGAAACGTTGTGGAATCGATCAAAGAAGGTTGATCATCTAGCATATAAGTATTGATGTCTAATGCAAGGATCTGGAATCATCAAAATGATAAGAAATTTGGCCCAGTCTTGGTAAAGTTACAAGCACTGTACACAGAAAGATGTACATTAGACTACGCGATATCTATCCAGTCCGGATAGATATAATAATTTACCAAATATATCAATTAGTAGGCGGTTTCCCGGCAAAATTTGTATCATCACGTATTAGTCAAAACATATTCTTTCACATGATTGGTAATAAGAGCTTCCATATCATTTTTTTGAGAGGGGGGCGTTTCCGAAACTGGTCTATACCTTTAAAAGCCGAGTCTCACTTTTTCCATTAAAGGTAGGCGTTACTACTGCAGCTAGAAGGGATTAGACCACACAGCGAGCCATCGAGGTCACTGTGACAGGTGGCTATCTCATTAACTCAGCTCTCATTTAACATAAGAAAAAGAGGATCATGGGGGACCAACAGGCACCGATTTGGGAAGTTTTCTATATAGAGGGAGCAAGTAGCTACAAGTAGGACAGTGTGCCTTTAATCCAGATTGTTAATATCGTTGTTGTATACATTCCAACATCACGACGGGTACACTATCAGCACTTCGATCAATAATTCGGAAATTACCATCATCATCATCATGGTTATCATCGATTATCCTCTAGTCATCCGTTTCAATCTCTTCTCTTGTTTCTCTTTCTTTTCTTTGATCATATCCTTGATTATTTATTGTGAATTGCCATTTATATTTGTATGTTATGCATTTGTATGTATCTTTTGTAAATTCAATTTGTTGCAGCCTCTGGCTGCTATTTGAATGTTTTTTTAATCAATAAACTATATCAAATCAAATCAAAGTCATTATCATCATTACATCATCATCATCAATCAATGTAGGTTCATACAATTGCGCCGGAAGCATGATTGCTAGGCCTACATGTTTGTACAATCATTTCGTAGGAAAGGAACAAATTCAGACTGGATTTTTGTTTTAATCATCAGATTTTGCTTTTCAAATCTACAGCTATTACTATTGTAATCTTCAGATCACTGCGTGACAATAAGTTGCATTAATCTCACTTTGTCACCCCCTCACCCCTGGTTTCCGAAGGCTATTTGTCATCATGACGGGATCTCGAATCAATTCGGAGGATCTCTTTTTATGAAATGCCTATCTTTTCGAGTCAATCGGAAGACCGAATTGCACTATTGATCAAGCGCAGAAGAACATGCCATGTGCTACTGTGCGAGACGGTGAACAGACAACAGGACGTGCAATCGGGTATGACTTATCCATCTAAAAATGCATTCTCTTGGAACCCGATCTCCACTGCCTCAACATACTGACATAATGCTCAAAGAGATATGATCATGATTGTGATCATGATAATCAAATCACAAACAATGATCAAAATCAACATTAGTTTTTCTTTAATCTAATCTCGATCACAACTTCAAGCATGAAGGATAGGCACCTTAAAAAAACGAATATCTTTGTATGCATTTTTTGATTCTGATGATCATTATTATTAACAAAAGAACTTTGAAAAATGAGCTTTGAGTATTCATGCCACTGCTTGTCGTGAGTGCGGTATGAAAATACAGGCAAACGAAACAATCAAAAAATCATATTCACCTGCTTGAAAGTACCCTAAACGTACAGTGACCTTTAGAGATTTGACCGTCCTACGTGTTTATCCATGCAGGAAAGATTAGTTTGAGCAGGGAGTTGGAATGAGCTACTATTCTCCTCTGGTAGAAGGTCAAACAGGATAGACAAATCTTCTTTAGCCTTCACGTATACTTACGAGAAGCATTGCATTCTTCCTTTCTTTCGTTTCCAAATATAAAAACCTCGAAATTGTGTGGAAAATGCAGAATTGTATCACTATAAATCCAGCCATTCTCATAATATAATAGGACATGTCTTGTTCCTTTGTTCAATTCAAATTTATGAAAAAGATAATCATGACACACGATAACTCATAAATAATAAATTCTAACATAATTCGGAATTGGCATCCAAAATAGTTGTATGTATAAATGACTATAGCATCTGCTACATGATGCAGAAAGAGAGTTTGTAATATACAATCTTTGAAATGTAACCAAATATAATACAAACGTCTTTGTGAAGTGCCTCGTTACGAATTACTTCTATCTATTACGAATAATTTTATTTCAAAAGTAATACATTACTTGATGCCAGGTTGGACATACATAAAGTATGGCTTGCCCTAACTAACAACACGTAATATGCATATACAACTTCAATTTGCTTTGAAAGGTCGTGAAGGTGATACGTTCATAAAAATTATCTATCGCTAGATCAATTTCCTTAATTGGGGGGGGGGGGAGTAATCAGAGAGCAGACGGATCAGAAGAAAGGTGTCAAAAGTGCATGGATGGATGGGAGCTTATGGAGGAATAGCCTTGAAAATGAATAATGGATTGATTTCGATGGCAGACTATAATCTATCGGAGGTCACTGAAAGGATAGATGATGCTCACGGCTTGTATTATCTTCATCCTGAAATTAATGACCAGGAATTACCGGTGCATAATTTCAGAAATTAAAATGCACTATCCCTACCTAATGAAAAGAAACGATTTTCGATTCCGTTACTATGACGAAAATCCATAAGAATTGTTTGGCATATCAACATAATAAATCATAATTTAAACACAAAATCAAATTAATATCAACACAATAAGGTCGTGATAGGGATGCACCAAATGCCTTTAGGAACACACCAAAATCAGAGAAATGCAAAAGAAAACATTTATCTTCTAACAGCAATACAGTAAACGACGATCCTTTGGGCTATGAATCTTTTCCATATTAACAATTTTGTTAAAGATTTACTTAACCTCAATCCCTTTCTTTCTTATTCTTATTTTCACTTTGAAAACTTACAACAAAAATCAAAGTTTGAACGGGTCTTTATAGGTCAGTGATATTAAACCCCAGTAACACACAATTATGGGCTAACTGTCAAAACTGTCATAAATGTGGTTCTGTGAAGTAGACTATGAATTATTGCACTTGAAATAAGGGATAATAATTCGCGTGCAGCTGCTGACATTGGGGGCCATGCACGCATAGACAAGAATTGATCCTCCAGAAGCCTTGCATTCCACCGAACTGGGATGCACCCATTCAAGTTCGAATCAAATATAGGTCATGAATGCAAAGCCGTCATCAGGGGCGGATCAAGAGTTATGGCAAGAAGGGGCACAGTGCCCCCCCCCCCCCAAAAAAAAAAAAAAAAAAATGTAATAAAGGGAGAATTGTGACGAGCAATAACAACAAAAGAGGTGATTACCTCATAAGGGGCCACATATTTTGTATCCAATTAGGGTTTCAAAAGCCCCCCCCCCCCCTCCTCCCCCTAATCCACCAGTTCCAATCATGGCCATGAATTCTTTATCTTCTTCTTCTTTTTCTTCTTTCTTTCCATACAAAGACAGGTGCGGTGCTAGAAATATATTGTAATGATCAGATAATGCCACCCAGATGAAAAATACATCAATATTTTGAGTATATGAAAGACAGCATACCATCTCGCAATAAACGATGTTTCCAGACACCTCTATTTCCTGCGCGTTCACACTCACAAAAAAGGAGGCTTAGGATTTTTCCAAGGAGTTTATAAATTCATCCTTTTCCCAGAATTATTCTAATTAGGCTGTGTATTCACAGCTTTTTAAGCCATATCTGCTCAACACAATTTCATCGATTTAGAAATTGACTCTAAAGCAGCAGGCTCAAGCACTGATTGTTGACTGTTTGTTTGTCGGGTGTTTGTTTGTTTAACCTGACTGCTAAGAAGGTATGCTTTTAAGTAAGCAAACAAGGGACCGACGGCTTCAGGTCTTCTCCGAGGGGCTTTGCCTTACCAGAGGTCACTGGCGCATCGCCTTGGTTTCGAACCCGGGACCTCCCGGTTAAGAGACCACTGCTCAACCACTGAGCCATTGCGCCTCCCAATGTCTGAATACAGTTGAACATAGTCCCTCCCATTCATAGAGTCCTGTTTCTGACTTTTTCTCACCCTCTATCATGTTTGCAAAAACGGATGTCAGCAGCCTAATCATGGAATTTGGGGAGAGTAGGCAATGGATTTGTCACCATGGTAAATTGATTTTTTTTTGTTCTTCCTCTCTCTCTCTCTCTTCTAACTTTGTATCACATCCTGACAATAAATATGTGTGACAAATGTAACATCCATGGGGTTAGAGCTAAATTTAGCACATCATCACTTATCGCTTTGTAAAAAATTCTCTACAATAATTTCGTCATCGGTCTCAAATACAAATTATATGGACTAGGGTATTTCCTTACCGCAGCACCGTTAGGAAACGGAGGAAGCATTACTTAAATATTATGGTTTCATCTTTCGGGTTGGCACGGATAAGATGAAGAAGTCGTTTACCTATTTTACCACAGCCCCCCCCCCCCCCCCCCCAATCATCTACGGAAATCCCCTGTCCCCTTTATGAAGCAGCGTGTGTTCCGCAAAAGGAGAGAGAGAGAGGGGGGGTAACAGAGAGAGAATTCGGGAAAAATTGAGTAAGTTTTATCATGAAATGAGGAATAGGACAAATACGATGGCCAATCGAGAGGAATGATCGTTGGGCCCAGACCCCCCCCCCCCCCCCCTCCCCCGATTTTCCTCCTTTTGATTGAAAGATAATTTTAGGGTTAAATCAACGTCTTCTGTCTTTAAGGGAAATTGACGCACCCCCCCCCCTTGCCCTTTACAAAATCATACAACCGCCTCTAGTCTCTTTCTGTTTCAAGAGTTCTATTACAAACAATTTTGGTTGATATGTTTTCATGTTTGTATGTTAACTGCGTGCTTTCTATTTTGCCTGCTCCAAAACCACTGTATTGACGCCTAATAAGCAATGACATGCAAAGTGATTATTGTAGAGGCTATTTTTGGCACCATCCGTTAAGTAAATAGATAAAACATTAATTCATTAAGCCTCGCTTTGCGAGAAATATTGATTACCGAAACACAAATAGATAAAATGTTTCTCTAAATCGTCCGGCTCGCTTTGAAAATACGTCATACCTATGATCCTTCTTTCAATCACCCATTTCACGGTGAAGTTTTAATCTCATTTTATTCTTGTCCGTTAATAAATCAACTGCTATACTTATGAAGTGCATGTCGTAATCAAGTTACTTCTTATTAAAAAGGCCTACGAATCCATTTATTTCAATCTCAAATTCAATTGATGAGGGTATTGTCATTGAGGATTGAAAGGGGGTGGTAATATATGACTGCTGTATAGCATCATGACAGCATGCAGTCCCATAGTCTAATTAGGCATCTGTGTCTGCCTAAAATTCCAGAGTTCACCAGTACATATCGCATAGTGCAGTCGCCAGTGCGTACAAACGTACTCATTATACAATGGTCCAGACAGTGGGATGTCGATACAATAAAATATTAAGACCCAGATGTAGTTTTTGTATGCCCGCACAGTTGGATGCTTTAATGACGATGAATTTTTAAACGTCACAACAATCGTGTAATATTTTCGTAAATTTGTTGATAACATAATCACTAGACAATTCGTTTTGGGGACCATGTGCCCCTTCCGCCTCTGCAAAACAGACCTGCCGACCGTCAACTCTGAACTACTTAATCCTGATGTAGGTACAAGGGAATTTCACTAATAGGCCTACCCTTGAATAGAATATATGATTAATAAGTGACAAGCTATTACCATGATTATCTGCGACTGTCCACTGTCCATTATCTTCTCCCTTCAGGCTTCATACATTTACAATCTTCCTCCAAACAAACAAAACGTCAGAGGCCAAGTGCCCACAACTAGATCAATAATGAAGTTTGATTGCGAATAATAATAGAGGTTTGACATTTGAAAATATAATAAATCCTCGATGAAAATGACTCTAAATCGTGTACACCCAGACCTAGCCACCATGGGCATGTTTAGGCGGTCTCCTGTAAAATGGGGCGGGATCGAGGCACAATTTCGAGGGAAAAAATAAATGTCAATAAATATTACAAGTGGCTTGTGAGTCGAATTTTGGGAAGGGGGCACAATAACACAACCAGGGGACAACAGACATTTGTGCCCCCCCCCCCCCATAAACAGGGAAATCCGACATTGGGGCTACGCTCAACCTTGCATGATTATGACTATTTTTAATGCATGTTAAGTTTAATTAATCAAAATGAGTGAAGCTTAAATGATCAATGATTTCGTTCTCGATATAGCACCGTTTTTTTAATCAATAAAAGAGTTCTGCGCCTTGTCTCCTTTTCAATTCCTAACTTGCCAGTAAGTTTTAAAAAAATGTAACCAACAGGCTAAGGCCAAATATAACATTTCAATGCATTTTCGGTATCACATTTGATATTCAGGGCACGGTACCAAAGGCAAATTGATTTTGTGCAAACACTGTTATTGATATGTGGGAAAGAAACCATTAATCTTATAAATGAATATAGCCTTGCACTTCAGCGGATGGTATAAATCTCAACATGCGTATAGGGTATACCCCTTCAATAATTAAGCAATTAAACCTGATGCATATCTATCCGGTTAGATATTAGACCACGGCATTAATGACAATATATGACCTGTGCATCGATGGCTTTTTGGTGAAGTAAATACAACATTTCAACAAATTAAAGAGAGAAAGAGGGGCTAATGGGAACGTGAAAATAAATATGATAATTATTACCACACCCCGCTAACCCTCATCTCGATGGCCTTGTTAATGCATCTTTTTATCCACATTGTACACTGTTAAAACAAGTCTGTATTAAAAAACTGCGGGTTAAAAAATTGTTGATTAAAAAACGCTCAACCATGGTTAAAAATGTAGTGTTGATTAAAATTTACTTTTAATCATGCGTTGGTTAAAAACAGTGTTGATCAAAATTATTCCTTTTAACCTATGTTGGTTAAGTCTAAGTCGTTGGCAAAATTTGTAACCCAGCATGGATTAAAAACAAAATTCCGACAGTAATGATAGCCCCCTTCCGGTTAAAGTTTAATCAATGTTGATTAAAGTACTGGTCACGTGACCCAACGGAACGATATCGAAGCGCGTAGCTCGCGATCGCTCGACATACAACATGCAAAGTACATGCAGTTTACGCGTGCGACAAAATTAACAATGGAGGTTGTCGCGAGGACCTGAGAAATGGGGGTTTGGACGGTCTTATCTCCGTGTTTTCAGGTAAGAAATTATTTTAATATTATCATCATCAATTCTAAGATTGTAAGGAAGAAGTGAAATAAGGTTCTTGCTCAAATCAAACACGATTTGTGTCCCCTAGGCTGTACGTAGCTCAACCAATAAGTAACATTTTACTTGCACCGTGCACCTGGCTAACGTAAGCACACACACACTCATCAGTCTGCAAGAATCTTCAACCGTGAAGGAGACAAAGAAGAAGTGTTGGCCTATTACGGATCACCTACCCAAATTGCAATAATAATCTTATGTTTTAAATCTAATTGTATTTAATTGTTTAAAACAATTAAATATAAAATAAGATGTCATCATAAAGTAAAACGTCTTCATGCATGCAATTTGGGTAGGTCATCCGTTAGCGTTACACTTACTGGCTGAGCTACAACCTACGGGCCGGGACACAAAGCGTTTTTAATTTGAGCAAGAACCTTATTTCACTTCTTCCTTCCAATCTTAGCATTGATGATAATCATATTAAACAATTTCTTACCTGCAAACACGAGGATAAGACCTCCAAACTCCCGTAAGTTTAACCAACAGTGGTTATAACTGTAACCAACAACCCACTAAAGTTTAACCAACATCGTGTGAATAAAAAAAGAATTAACCTACAATGGTTACAATTTTAACCAACGACCCATGTAAGTTTAACCAACAACATGTGAATCAGCCCCGAACAAAGCATAAATAACCAACAAAAGATTAAAGTTTTAATCAACAAATGGTTAAAGTTTAATCAACACCATTTTAACCAACATTGAGCAAATATTTTTAACCAATAATTGATTAAAAATTTTAATCAACCACAGGTTAAATTTTAATCAACAGGCTGTTGGTTAAAGTTTAACCAACGATTGTGTGATTCACCTGGTAATCCGTGGTTGATTAAAATTTTAACCAACTTGATTAAAAATTGTAATACTTGTTCTAACAGTGTAAGACCCCCCCCCCCCCCCCCCAAGTGTCTGGACACAGGCTACGCCAATAGTGTATGCAGTTATTCTGTATTTCAGTCGATTTCATTTAATCGCCAATTTTATCGAATTCATGGAATCGGAAAATGATATTGGCAAATCGACTAAAAGTCTAGACAGAGGGAAATAATATGCTGTCAGGAAATACCATCGTGCCATGGTTGTCACAATGGCATATATATTTAAAAGTTATTGCAATAATAATATGAAACGACATTGTCGACATGTCACAGGGATACAAATTTTGCCATGCGTTTCGTTCACATAAGTGATAACATTGCTAGAACATTGTGGTTTTCGTTGTCGTTAGGATGTTCGAATCGGAGGAGTAGCGTCTGTCCAGGCAGTAAAGGGGTACTGCTGACATTGAGCACAGCGGTTGGTAAAATACTAAAATACCAACTTCAAAGGTAATAAAATAGAGATGGGTGAAAGAGGGTCCTTGTCGTCTTCTTTATCATGCACCCCCCCCCCCCCACCCCATCTCCCCCCCCCCCCCCGGTTCTCTCTCTTTCTCCTCCTCCTCTCTCTCTCTCTCTCTCTCTCTCTATTCTATATATCTAAATATAATTCTATATATCTATCTCTCCCTCTTCCTTTCCCTCTTCCTTTTTCTTTATTTTTTCCACATGGGGGAGGGCGCATACCCCATGCCCCCAGCTTTATCTACGCCTCTGGTGTGAGATGCTAGATCTTCCTCAGAACATGACGAGTATGGATTGTAATAAATACATGGGACTTGATATAAATAAATTTATTTGCCATTGGTGATTCTATGTAGCAAAAGCAAACACTTATGTCTTATAAGAGACCCTGAATATATTCACAGTTTTGGGCAGTTACTGCCCCTTTTTGGCCGCTGTCACCCGCATGCATCCAACCTCTAGCATAAAAGTTGATATATCAACTTCAATTATGACGTCAGTAGCTCACATTCCTTGACACAATTATAAAAGCTTTCAAGAGAGTGCGAGGTTTGAGTTTCTTTGGGGACCCATCGTGGAAAATGTACGACAACCACGGGAGTTGGACGGTCACAGAATAGAACACGGTCGCGGTCGAGGTTGTTAACTTGTCACCATCTCACTATGGCGCCTTAGAAAATATATCGTCGTAATTATTGTTATTACAAACTATATGCACGTTCAGAAATTGTTATATAGGCCTGCACGTTGAACTTAGCATGGAATCAACCAACAAGAAAAATGCATTTCCATTACATTGAACTATATACACTATAGGGGTGCTGGGGCGTCTCATTGATACTGGTATCATAATTTCAGGCATTGACTGAACATAAATATTGTAATAACATTTCCTTTATGTTCTCAAATTTGTAAACATTATTTTCTGTTCGGTAATAGATTCCAAATGGAGTCAAAGAAAAAGTGAAATGATACTGGCATCACTTCATCATCTTATCATCTTTTGTATGATTTTTTGTTTATATGGATTGTTTATTGTAGTGCCTATACCTCATGATTTATGACTTGTGCCGAAAAAATATGATATATTTTAGACTTATTCATATTTGTTATTCTCTTTCATCCCAAAGATTACAAATGACGTTTAAAGTTAAAGCCGGGGAAATAATAATTGTGGAGCGCCATGAGTGCCATGTCTGACAGACATGAGCGCTATACAAGAACCCATTATCATAATTATTATCATTAATAATAGCAAGTAAACAAAACAAAAACGCTCCCATGAGTCCCACCCATCTCGCTTCTTCCCGCACTTGAGTGGATCCTACATGATTGTATCAATAAAATATCAACGTCGAATGTGCGAGTATGTTGCCATGGTGACGTTTAATGGAAGCATGAAATTGTATGACTAAAACTGAGTAGGGTTTTATCGATGGGCTGATAGACAAAAGAAACTTGGCTGAAAATAATTCATATCTATAGCGAGGTTGTCTCGCCGTGCCTGTGGTGCATTCAAAATCGAGGATGCGGTGTGAATTAATGTACTGAATTCAGAACCTCATAAGCAGGATGGTTATCAACATTGTGATAGTAAATTCTACAAAAAAATCAGATGAAGAAAGATAAATCATGATATATCTGTGAAATATTACATCCACCAATGATATTTTCTAAATATGATGGCCCAATAACTATGAACAACTACTTCCAAGTTATCCAGTTTAAATGGAGTTCATGACAATTGATGACAATGTGAACAGTCCTGACCTACAGTTCCTTGTTTTCGAAATATTCTTTAACAAAAATGACACAAGATGCCCTATATTGCCCAGAAAAACCATGGTAAGTTTAACTAAGTTATAAGACAAAGTGGTAAGAAATCAATACAGAATCGTACAGTTTTGCAAAAATGATCAAAACAGAAATTGCAAGAAGCAATATGAACGGAGTAGACATTTCAGAGGCAGTGCTGGGCAATTACTCGAACAACGACAATGAACATTGACTGTCTTGAGATGAACGTCATGACAACGTCACAAAGAAGAAACATCATGACCGAAGACTGGCGAAGAGACGTCTTGTATTACAAATAGCGGCCGGTACAAGTTCAAAAAATGTAAAAACCACAGTGCACTTTAATCTGTGACCCAAATCAGCAGGAATGTCGAAAATCCGCTGCATTTCCCCCCATTTTCAACATTTCCTTCTTCACACCTAATGTTTCCTTACCTGAGCTGGATTGCGACCGGCTTCCGAAGGGGAGGCTGCGGGGGTTCCTAGGGAGCAAAGATCCGTTCACGCTGGCGAGGTATTAGTCCATAAGATGGGGAGAGAGAAGATGTGCGCTGGATGACTTACTCGAGTGAGGGTTATGGATGTGCGGGTGAGATGAATGACGTCGAGGGATAATAAGGAGAGGAAGATGCGGCACACAGACAGAGCTGACATCGACGAGCAACTGAGCAACCCCGCACTGTGTCCCAGCGTTCAGACTTCACTATACGATCACTGAAGAGTCAACTCTGCTTGTCATCTCCGCTGCCCAAGAGCTTGCATACAAGGCTTGGTTTGAATAGGGACTTTGCATTGATCATCAATGGTATATAATTTGCAAGGCTATAAGGAGTTAAGTAAATAGGCCTTTAAAAAGGAGTCAGTTTCATAGCTTGGTGACCAAGAAAAGGTCGACATAACGGGTTGTAAACAAACAGAAATCCTCGTTTGTTTTTATTAAAAACATTGGAATAAAAGACGTTTTGTGATCATCGTTGGAATGGATATTTCAAGGCAGTCTCAGTCGTCTGTGAACGATTGATGGCGGTGGTGGAATAAATATTATTGACCTACAAATACTTCCAAGATTTATTAGTTCAAATAATGAGCTTCTAGTCACCATCACCTCATACTGGGTGGCTGAAATTACCTTGCATCAAAATACTATATTGTTCTGATAGCAATATAAGCACCCTCACCCTCCGAATAACTTTCTCCCTTTCTCTCTCTCTCTCTTTCTATCTATCTTTCTCTCATCACCTCCCCCTCCCCCTTCTTCACGTTATACATTTTCTTGCCATCTCTATCTGTTTTTCTCCGTCATCTGTCTGTGTATCTTATTTCTTTATCCCTCTTTCCCCAGTTCATCCTCTCTCTCTCTCTCTCTCTCTCTCTCTCTCTCTCTCTTTCTCTTTCTCTTTCTCTCTCTCTCCCTCTCTCTCCCCCTCCCCCTCTCTCTCCACCCATAAGTTTGCTTTCTGCTTGCGAGAGAGGATAAATCTATAAAGTTCTATTCCTAACATTTCACCAGTCTTCTACCCCCCCCCCCCCTCCCTTATCCACCTCTCAATCCTTGAGATTTCCTATTGTGTCCATTCAATACGTTTTTTTCTATATCGTCTAGGCCTATATCACAGCTATCAGAGCACAGAAAGGAGAATTTACACACAAAAATCAAGCATATATAAGTTACTTTCCTAAAGCATAATCTGAACGACACTATATTTCAGGCTGCAAACGAATCTATCAAGTCAAGATCTGTTTCATTCCACCCCCCCCCCCCCCAAAAAAAAGGGAGAAGGAAAAAAAACGTCAACAAAATCAACTCCGGGGCATTGATATTGATTTAGTTCGTTAACAATGTCAACACAGGCAACAATAGTAGGGGATCAACATCAAAGGAATGGGCGGACAGGCTTCGGTGAGAAGTGATTACTTCATTTATAATCGAAATTGCATTTTAAATTCGTACGGGGTAGGCTTTCTAGAATTGGAATTCATGAAACGAAAAGAAACGAACCAAATAATCTGTTTGGCATACACTGTACTTGGTGCGGGGTTTAAAAGGAACCCGACAAATTCTTGCAAAGGTATAAATAATCCTCATAACGATACCCGCTGTATGAATTATCAAAGGATATTAAGTTCAATAGGTTCACATTTTGGAGGCGGTCTTCATTTTCTTCGTATTGATAAGGTCGATGTTTGCTTCTTATTCGATTAACATTGATATTTAACCTTTTTACTCTATTTCAGATTTTAACGCAAATATGCTTATGTGAATATTTTTTTGAATATGAATATATTATATATTTATTTTGTATATATTATATATATATATATTTCACTTTTTGTTCTATTACTGATGCAACCATCGCAACAGTGGCATCCAAACTGGAATTCTTGTAATCACTGGGGGGGGGGGGGGGGCTAGGGTAGGCCTGTGTGTGCGTATATGGTGTCATTTCATTCATGCACATTCAAATTAGTTCAGAATATTGATTACTTGTGAAAAACTCATCTGGTATCATGGTTATGTTTGACCATGGTTTAACCCATGTATGCCCCCTACCCGCAAAGTAGGCTTCCTATTATTACACATTAACCCCCCCCCCCCCCCCCCCATAGTCATGTTTCCAATATTTTATTTTAGATAAACTTGCCCCCTCCCCCTCCCGAGAAATAAAAACCTGGATCCGTCAATAAACATTATAGTGAAGGAGGACTCTGCCTCTGTAAACAAAACCGATGGTGTTCAGAGCAGAGACTCATATATCCCTGCTCAGAGATTATAAAAGGCTGATTCGGATGACGATAAAGTAGTGGAAAGGTTCAAGTGCTGCTTCAGGCTGAATTATTCATACAAAGGTCATGGGTCTACACTACAACAAGAAGTACTTTGTACTACAGAAATCTCCTACATCTTTTAATATCAACATCATAGGCATAGGGTTCAATATATAACTACTCAATCATTTTTTTTCTCTTACATGTTGAAAAGTTTGTCCAACTTTCGTGTAAATCAAGAAAATAGAGGTGGTGACATTCTCAATTTTGTTTAATTACCCACTGTAGGTTACAAGAAAATGACGTTACGAACAGGATTCCTAAGGAATATTAAAATCTACCCCCTTCCCCCCCCCCCCCATTTTTTTGTTTTGAATACTTTTTAATCTTTGTTCGTGTTAATAATTAGACACTAATGTTTTCTCTACTTTTCGTGCATGATTGTCTTTATTGATTGAACCACTTTATATCACAAAGTTAGATAGGCCCATAGAGGTGTAAGGGTTGACTGGAGATACGAAGGCCCTGGGTTCGATCCCCGACACGACACTTGTATCCTTGAGCAAGGCATTGTTTCTCTTCTCTGGATACCCGGCATAGATGCGAGAGTCACTTTGGTTTGCTCAGAATAATTATGAGCGTCTGTCAAATGGCGCCTGGCTGATTATGCTCCCCCGGGAGTGGAGAATGTGCATACATACATT